>MU768128.1:96053-165962 GCA_026770625.1 Nicotiana glauca
ACATACCAGTACAATTCAAATGTACTGACGTCCCTTTTGTCGGGGACGCTACATTCGTATTATGATTGTAGGTGGCTCCATAGCGGATAATGTCGACCGTGTGTAACGGAGCGTTCTTCTACTCGAAGTCTTGGTGAGCCCCTTATTCTTCCATGGGGCTATATGGTGTATCTTTTGTTATTACAGCTTTTCACTTTTGAGGTATAGACGGGGCCTTGTTTCCGGCATAGTCATGCTTATCTATTGTATCCTTAGAGACTCCAAAGACACTAGTATGGGTTATTTATGGGTTTCGGGGAGTCCACTATATGTATATGTTGTAATCCTAAACTTGTGATCTCCTTAAGCCGTAACTCTAATAGAATCCATGAAGTTAGCTTATGAACGGTAAATTTTTATGATATGAAATGAATCAGTAATGTGGTGTACACCGTGTATTATCGTCTAAATAAATCAAAGGCATGAGTTCCGTATTCATACTGAGTTGGGGTAGAAAGTGTTCGGTTAGGCTTGCTCAATCGGGTTCACTTGATTGAGCGTCGGTCGCGCATCCCGAGGTTGGGGCGTGACATTTATTTTAGCACTTGTATCATCAATAATTACATTGGTGCTTGTCCATAAAATAACATATCTCATTGCAATTTGGTTGCCACATGGGTCTTACACACATGGTATACCAGTTTTTCATCACCAACCCGGAAAGTGAGTTCTCCAGCTTCAACATCACAAAAGAGCCTTACCCGTAGCAAGGAAAGGCCTCCCAAGAATAATTTTCACTTCAAAATCAACCTCATAATCTAGAATGGCTAAATCCCCCGGAAGAATGAATTTATCAACCATGACCAAAACATCTTCAAATACACCCAACGACCTCTTCATGGTACGATCGACCTATTTCTATCTCATAGAGGTGGGTCTTGGTTTCCCAATCCCCAAATTATTGAAAACCAAATAGGGCATTAGGTTGATACTTGCCCTAATATTACAAAGAGCCTTAGCAAACTCGGCACTTCCAATTGTACAAAGAATCGAGAAAGCGTTGGGATCCTCCTACTTAGGAGCCATTGAATGGACAATTGCACTCACTTGATGAGTAACTTTAATAGTTTCAAAATTTATTGACCTCTACTTGGTCGCAAGATCCTTCATGAACTTTGGATAGCCAGGAATTTGTTCCAAAGCTTCAATCAATAGCACATTGATTGAGAGACTCTTCATTATTTGAATGAACTTCTTGAATTGATTCTCACCATTTTGTTTGGCAAGTCTTTGAGGGTATAGAGGTGGAAGCTTCATAAATGGTGACTTAGCCTTTTGCACTACCAGCTCTGGTATGCCAATGATGTGTTCCCTAGACAAGTTAACATCCTCTTAAGTCTTTTCCATACTATCATCAATATCAATATGCACTTCCTCATTATGTTGCACAACATAGTTCAAGACCTCTTCTTCTTGCATCACTTGGTCTGCATCAACAAGTCACCAACCACTTGAGGTGGGTGCATCTCCACCTCTTCTACTTCTTGTGGTAACCGCCATAGCATGCCCCATATGGTTTCCTCTCTTTGGGTTAACCATCGTATCACTTGGTAGTGCCCTTTTAGGGAGAGAATTTAAAGCTTGAGAGATTTTTTCCATTTGAACTTCTATGTTGCGGATTGATTTGTTGTGTGAGGCAAGTTGGGCATCCGAATCGGCATTCTTTTCCATAATTTCTTGAGCATATTTTCAATATGTCCCACCTCATTGTTTGAAGAAACTGAGCCATGGAAAGGATAATAAGGTGGGTTTCTTGGTTGTCGGTACATTGGGGGCCTTTAAAAACCCGACCCCTGGTTGCTTTGATTGTTAATTGTTGCCTCCCCAATTTCCTTGGTTGTTCCCACTCCAATTTCCTTGATTGTTGTCGTTCCAATTTCCTTGATTGTTGGTGCTACTCCAATTTCCTTGATTGTTAGATTTCTAATTGCCATGATTGTTTTGTAGTCACCAATGTTGTTGGTTTGGACCTCGGAAGTTGTTTCTTTTCCCTTGAAAGTTGTTCATATATTACACTTCCTCCTCTTGTTCATTGTAAAAATCATCTTTCTCAAAACTGGCATCATCTTGCGCATAGTTCTTCACTCGAGTTTGCACTTGAGGACCCTTGGTCCTCTTCTTGTTCACAAACATGTTTATTCCCTCCATAGCATTAACTTGCTTAGGAGCTTGCACATGACTAAGTTGAGCCTTTCCTAGTTGATTCATGGTAGTGGTCAATTTAGCAACGACTTGCCCATGGTCATGCAATTCTTTGTGAAGGTGGATCTTATTCGGGTCACCTTGTGGAACATTGGCCCGGGACTGCCAAGCCGATGACGTTTCCACCATCTCATCCAAAATCTCATATGGCTCTACATAAGGCGTAGTCATAAAGTTCCCACCGGTTAGTTGATTCACTACATATCGGTTGGTTGTGTTAATACCACAATAGAAGGTTTATTGAATCATGTTTTTAGTTATATCGTTGTTGGGACATTCTTTAACAATAGTTCTATAGCGCTCCCATATATCGTATAGTGGTTCATTTGGCTCTTGCTTGAATGCTAAGATCTCATCTCGAGTGTAGCCATGTGCCCGGAAGAGAAAACTTGGCAATGAACATTTCCGCCAACTCATCCCAAGTGTGAAATGATTTGGAATCGTTCCAACCAATCTAAAGCTTTCCCCCGTAGAGAGAAGGGAAAAGTCTTAGCCTCAATGCATCATCGGAAACATTAGTTTTCTTGATCCCCAACATGTATCAATAAAGCCCTTCAAATGTTTATAAGCATTCTGAGTTGGAGCACCAGTAAAGATACCCCGTTGCTCAAGCAAAGTGAGCATCACATCGGCAAATTGGAAGTTGCCAGCCCTAATTGGGGGCGGGACTATTGCACTAGCATACCCTTTATTGAGTAATACCCGGTGTGGAGCCACTCGTGGTAGAGGTGGGTTTGGAACGGGCACATTTTTATTAGGAACCCGTCTTCTCTGATTGGCTTGAGGCTCAAGAGGTACGTCCTCAACTTGCTCACCCTTACCGTGCAATTCCCCCAAAGGCACATTTTCGAGATCATTGTTCGCCATGTTTGTACCTATAATTTCTTAAACAAGTTAGTAATGCGGAAAGGAAAGAAGATATTCGAAAAAAACAATCAAATATATAGCTAACACCATTTTAACTCCCCGACAACGACGCCAAAAATTGATCCACATCTAATCTGCACTCAATAGTGAGTGAAAATAATCATTGGAAGAATAGTACCCAACAAGAGTCGAGGTCGATCTACACAGGAAATTTAATAAGGGTGCTAGGAGTATACACTTGACGAAAGCAAATGGACAACTAGATTACACTTCCAAACAAAGGGTTTTGATTTCTAATTCTAATTTTACTCTAAAAATTATAAGCTAAGTGAAGAAACTAGAAAGCGAATGGTTGTTTTTTTTTTTGTTTTTCCAAATAGTTAAAATGCCTAGGGATGTAACGTTAATCTATGTATTCTCCTAAAGGGTTAAATACATTAACACTTATTTTATTGATCTGGGTGTATTATAGCTCTCAACACTACATTGCCTACTCAATAGCTATCGGTCATAGAGTGATTTTTCCCTAGTTGGCTCTCTCAAGTCCAAACGGGTATCAAGCTAAATAGCTAATATGGTCTCAAATCGGGTTCTCACTATCTCTAGTTCAAATCCTTTAATTAGTCTAATCAAGTCCTTAAGTAGCCCAATTTCTTGTTAGCGAAGTTTCCTAGATTAGGTCTCTCTTTCTCAAGAAAAGACCAAGTCAAAAAGGCATGAATACATGTTTGCAACTATTAATTCTAAAATTAAAGCATAAACTAGGCTAAATAATCAACACCCTATCATAAACAAGTATTAAATTGAATACCCATAAGGTTTACACACTATAGTTTGAGTCACAACTCTAATAAGAATCTAGCTACTCATAGTGAGAAATGAAAAAAACAAAGAAAAAATACTAATCAAACTCATAATCTAATATTAAAATAATAAAATATGATGTTTAAATCATAAAATAGTCACAAACTTTCAAAAATAGCAAAATACAATGGCTACAACAGCTCAAACTTCGAGACTTAACCTAAAAATGTGATTCTCGTCTATTTATAGTGGCCCAAAATTTGCTAACAAAAATGCCCCTCGGGAGATTCTACGGCTGCACAATTACATGTGATGTCCGTAGATTACTTGAGCTTGCAAGGACTTGGATTCTACAGCCGCACAATTTTTGTCTGTGGCTGCAAAGCATCTTCTACGGACGCACATGGAATTGTGCGGTCCCCACTTTAGGCAAGGCTTCAAGTCTTGGTAATTTGCACTCTCTGAAGTTTGAATAATTTGTCAGTGCATACCTTTTTCTGCTGTGGCACAAATCATGTGCGGTCCGCACATTGGCTAAAACTCTGTTGGCCTTCTTCACTTGTATGGTGCCCACCGAGGAAATTCTGCGGTCTGTACTTTATTCTGCGGCCCAAAAAAATCCTTCCGCGGACTGCACTTCTTAAGTCATGCGTCCCTTCTTGCCTTGTGAGTCGAAACACTCTATTTTGAGTCGGATTTCTTCATGAGAGCCAAAGTTTTCAATTCCTGCAATTTGCATGCTTTCATTAGTTTGGGAACATAATTCGGAACTTTCGGACTAAAACAGAAGCAAAAAGGTGCTAACAAGTGGTCAAAATCCACACTTATCATTATGTCATGTGGTTATAGATTGTGGGTGTATGCAAGAGCTATTGTAGCTAGCTGAGGATTTTACAGTGTGATTGTTTGATAATATGTCCGTTGGTTGATGTGGAAATTTGATTATAAGGCTTATCGACATGAGTAGAAGGAATAATATTTGGTTGAGATGATGTTGCCAGGCCTATGTGGATTGGGATGATGCGGGATCACCCGTGAGTATGTGTATGTAGAGTTTATACCGTGATTTAATGGCTTGGGAAAGACTCTTGGCATGTTTGAGGACGAATATTTGTTTAAAAAGGGGAGAATGTAACGACCTGACCGGTCGTTGTGAACTTTAAGGTTTTGTTTAGTGGTTCGAGATCTTGAGTAGCTTCATATTGTGTATAACGAGTTGCGTTCATGGTCAGATTTGATTTTTGAATGTTTCATAATGAATTTGGATGAGTGATTTTCACTGTGAAAGCTTAAGTTGAAAATATTGACCGACATTTGACTTTTGTGAAAATGATCCCATAGCAGTGTTTTGATGGTTTCGATAGGTTTGTATCGTAATTTTGGACGTGTGTATATGCCTAGAATCAAATTCAGAGGTCTGTAGATTGATTGGTGTTGTTTTGCCAAAAGTTGGCAATTTAAAGGCTTAAAATTTTTATAAGTTTCACTGTAGGTTGACTTCATAGCTATCGTGTTTGGATTTATGTTTCGGGAACTACCCTATAGGAATAAGTTTGCTTGCACTATTTGAACTATGTGAAAGACGTGTGTTAGAGATGATGAGCGTGTACTAGGCTTAGATGTGGAAATTTGACTATTTAGACTCTTAGGCTTCTTATGCACATTAAAATGAAGTTGCCTTAACATGTTATATCCTCCATTGCTAAATTTACCCTTACATTTCTTATTTGAAGTTGATTGGTTCATATTCTACCCTTTATTTCCAAATATACCCTTTTGCCGTACGTGAAGTTGTTGCCTCTTTTATTGCCATATTGTCTCTTCTGTAGTTCATTATCCTTAAATGAAGTTATATGTTACTTCTTCCATTGTTGACGTTACTCTTATTGGAAATCATTGTTACATATTATCTTTTCTATTGTTGAGTTATTCTTATTTGTTATCGTTGTTACAATTATCTCTCTCATTGTTGAGTTATTCCTATTCGAAGCCATTATTACTTGTTATGTCTTTCATTTAGCTCATTCTTCCATTTCATTGTGTTTTCATAATTCTTGTATTGTTTTACTTGTCGTACCTCCATGTTATTATTGTTGTTGTTATGCTCAATGTTGTTGAGTCGAGGGCTATGTGTAATTGTGGTATTGGAATTTTTTTGAGGAAGTGTTGTGGTATACGAACACATTTGGTATGAGTTGATATATTGTGTTGTTATGTTACTGAACACGTGATATTGTTGAAATAATTATCGGGGTGTTTGCACGTGAGTTGTCCGCACGGATATGAGATACCGACAATCCCCTTAGCACTGAGTTGTCCGTGCAAATATGAGGTATTAATGGTGTTGGCACGTGATTTGTCAATGCAGTATATGAGTTATCCGTAGGGTTGTGATTGTAATATGGGCATAAGATTCCAAGTGATTAGGGTTCGTGATTTGGGACCCGTGATTTGTAATTATGAGGTGTGGTACCTCGGGAAAATTCTTGAATAAATCTTGTGTGAAAGCATTTTTTTATTGGGTTGTTACTTGGGTCCACTGCACTTAAACTGTACTCTGCTTACTTTACGATATTATTACATGTTGGCTCCTTGTTGTTAATTGTTGTTCTAGTTCTTATTGCAAGTATTTTAATAACAGTCTCACCATGTTTATCTTTATATTGTTCGCTGTTAGTTTAAATTCATAATTGTACAGGTTATTATATCCAGTAGGTGCTTGACAGTTCCTTATCACTATTCTACCGAGGTTCGTCTTGATACTTACTGGGTACCACTGTGGTGTACTCATGCTACGCTTGCTGCACATTTTTGTACAGACCTAGGTACTTGGAAGCACACTCGTCATTAGATAGCGGATCGAGTATTACTGTCCAGACTTCAAGTTATAAATGTCGTCGCTTTCGCAGGCCTCGGGGTACCTTCTGAAATTTTACTTTGTACTATTTATTTCTAATTCGGAATAGTTGTACTTAGAGATTTTTTAGTAAACTCGATCGAGCTTATAACTTGTGCCGCCGATTTTGGGATATTATGTATCTACCTTGGTTTGTTGGCTTTATATAGAAATTATTTTTTCATGCTTAATCTTCAATTGGTTAAATCAATTATTAATTCACTAAGCATTAAGCTTATTTAGTTTTAAAGATTAGGTGTCATGATGACTATTAAGAAGGGACTTCAGGTCGTGACAGAGCTCCATGAAACCAAACCCCTCCCTTTTGACTGTTAGGAAAAGCTCCAAATATCAGCTATAGCCCATTTTATTTTCTCCAATACTTAAAAGAACATACCTATAAGTTTTGAGAGAAGATTGAGGAAGGAGTTTACGGGCTACTTTTTGGTTAAGATCAAATTTGACCTCAACAGATCTGGGTATCAAGAAGTTAATTAAAGCAAATGGATCTTGTTTAATCAGCAATGGTTAAAAAATTTACTAACCAACTCAAACGTTTTCATGAAAAACAGAATATTGAAATAAAAGTAGTCATTTTGAAGACACAGCTCAAATAAACGCAAAATTTTTACGAACCTTTTTTTGAAAATGTTCAAACAAACGGGTGCATGTGAGGTCTGAAGTCTGTTGAAAAGATTGAGAAACAGTTGTAGAGTACTTGTTAAGAATTTTTTCAAACAATTTTGTTGGTTGTATATTTTCGAAATACTCACAAAATTCATATTCATAAATTAAAGAAAAACAATAATTAGGAGAAACATTTTTGTTCTGCAAAAATATTTTTTAATTCACAAAATCTTTAAGAATCTTCACAGAATATCATTTAGCTCAGACAAGGTATACGGAGTGTGCGCTTATTTCAAGATGTTGGGATTTCTAACACTTTGTTAATTTACTAAAATGGTGGGATCTTCAATTCTCCATTTATTTGCTAATAAAAAAATAGGGACAACACGAACAAGAAACAAATAAATCATTTTGTTATCTTTTTATATATATCAATTGGACGGCTTTTTAATTCTTTGCCCACAATTATACATGAATTTGATCATGGCAAGACATAAAAATTTTAACATTGTGAATGGTTATAATTTATTTCAAACTCTATTGGAGTTACAATCAAAATTTATCATCTTTGCTTGTGTTTAAAATCAAATTATAGAATGTGAAGAATTTAAGAGGGAAAAAAAATAAAATACTTACCTTAAATCGAGAATTTAATCATGAAGGAAGGTCATAGAACAATTGACAATCAATATGCTCAATCACAAAGCTTCCACTTAATTGGTTAGAGTCTCGTGCTGATAACGTGTTATTAAATAATAAAATAAGAAGAGGAGTATTACATAGAAAAGTATAGAAAAAGAATTTTTATTGATTAGGGATAAATTACAATGAAATAGAACCCTCTATTTATAGGGAAAAACTGACTTAGCCACTAAGTAACAAACCCTAACATTTCTCTAGAATATAGACATTTACCTTAAATACAATTCTATTTATAACAAATCTAATGTAATTTAAGAATTTATTCCCTCCATTTCAATTTATGTGAACTCATTTGATTGGGCACAGAATCTAAGAAAATTTTTTTTTTGAATTTATGGTATAAAATAAAAGATATATATTATTGCATAAAAGTAAATTATTTTTAAATTGAAAAAAAAATCATTATTTTTTATACGGAATAAAAAAGAAATAGGTTCACGTAAGTCGAAACGGACAGAGTACACCAGAAAGAGAAAAAGCGATCAGTTCACGTAGGGGAAGTGGAAAAGTTGGGCAGCTATAGGGCAGGAGAGAGAATGTGATGGTGCTTTAGTCGTTGTCTTCTTCAGTAGACTTCCAAATCTAGGAACAAGGTTTCTTCTATTTCTGAGTTTGTCGCTTAGTGAAGGTGTATGTGTTGATAACTCTTTGTTCACTAATTTCGTGGAGCTCCATTGCCATAGCTAATAGAGATGAGACTAGATTTTTTTTTGAAGGGTTAGACTTAACAGAACTTTTTACTTGCCTGTTAGTTTTTAGGGTTGAAGACCAAAATGATACACTCTTTTTATACATTAAGGACCATATCCATTAGGATCCATATATCAGGGACCAAAAAGAACCCAACCCAATACATTAAGAACCATTTTGATCATTTTCTCAATCTTTTACCACCTGGTTTCTTCTCCAATTCTTTTATCTTCTTCAAGTATACGTCTGGACTAAAAGCTCATTATTGTTTCTCAAATATAATCATATATCTGAATCTAAAAAATTTATTTCCCATGCATAAAGTGTATTGAGTATATATGGGAGTTGAGATGAAAATGTGAAGGTCGTGAATTGACTTCGTGAAGGAGTGAATATTTAGTGGTTGTGTATATTATTTTTTTTTTTTTAGAGCCAAATTCAAGAAGCTTATGCAGTGAACCAGGGCCAAGGATGCAGGTAACCACCCCTAGTAGGAAATAGGGCATGATAATGAAGAATAAAATATATAGAGGAATCCTAATCTCTAGTTACTTCATTAATTTCTTTTCGTATGCGGTTGTCATGTTCAAAATTTATAATATCAACACTAACATACTAAGTGTAATTTTACTAGTGGGACCTGAAAGGGTAGTGTGTGCACAAATCTTATCCTTACCTTTTAAAGGTAGAAAAACTAATTTAATAAAATAATTTATTTGTCTTTTTATAAGGTATTATTGTAGCATTGAGTCCATTGCACTTAATTAATTTAAATTCCCTATGAGCATATGTATAGATTCCTCTGGAAATTTAATCAAATCCCATGAATGAATAATGAATAAAAATGGAAGAGAAAAATATAAATAAAGAGACTTTTCATTATCAAGGTTCACAAAAAATACATTATTATATTATAATATTCCATGGATGAAAAATATCATTTAGGAATTATTAAGTTTGTTAAAAAAGGAAAGAGAAAAGGTGACTAGCAAGGATAATTGCAAGCACAAAAAGGACCCTTAACGCCAATAATATCAATGCACTGGCCACCAGCTTGGGGTTCAAATTTCTGCTTGCAAAATGGCAAACATTTTGGTTCAACTTTGCTTTGGTCGCACAAAATTTCTGTATGTATTTGATAGCAGATCTTTGCCGCCTTTGTTGATGGGATCATTGTTTCAACTGCATCCAATAAAAATGAAAGTTAAAAAATAAATATTCAACTTGAAAAAATATTTTTTTAACGTCTCTTAGTCATAAGGTAATATATACATGATATTTGCATGTAAATATCTTGTATCTGAAAAGAAAAGACAAAAAAAGAAAAAGGAAAGAATGTATGTGTTGTTAAATACCAAGAAAAGAACAGCAACAAGAAGGACGAATGTCAAAAGCTTAGCCATTTTTGTTCTGGTTCTACAAATATAGTTAATGAGTTTCCAATATATAGAGATCTTCTTGTTCTTATATAATTTATTCACTCTGGATACTCAAAGTAACTTAGAGTATCCTTTTATAGCTTGTAAAACAACTACAGGGTGTGTAAAATCAAATTCTTATGATTGGATTTTGAAAATTTGAAATAGATTGGTACATTTTAAGGAGTATGAATCTTAATTTTAGGACGATCTGGTGGAGTTTATCGATGGTGTGAATTAAAATATGAGCTAAATTCGAAGAAACAAGATGAACATGAAAGAAGATGATATTTGTATCTCACTATGTATCTCCCACGTATCTTTTGTTTATCAAATATTTATTGCTTGCGTATCTTGATCTGTACATCTATGTATACATTTATGTGAGAAATATATTTGATATATATGTGGTATAGAAACTTTTAAACTCGATTTCAGCTACGATTTTTTACTCAAAACTAGTCCATATCACTTCCAATCTTTGTCAAATTTTATATAGTCTCATCTATGTATGGTTAGTAAACTTCAACCATACCCATTGAAAAATAACTTTTTAACCTATATTATATTAATTTTGTATATCATTAATTACGAAGTTGACTCCAAACTAGCCCCGATCACCTCCAATCTCAAATTTTGTATATTGCTTTATTTATATGTTCTCAACGAATTTCAAACATTACTCATTGGAAAAGAAAGAAAAAAAATTGCCTAGATTTTTGAATATTATATATCATTGCTAACTTTTTATGGCTACTTTTGGTAATGGCTTATTATTGGTAGATATTGTCTAGTTGTATCTATTTTTATAGTTTCCTCTAATAACATCCTTTCATTTCATCTTTAACAAAAGGTCTTTGGTTTGATCTGGCTCTGAAGACGGACAATTTCAATATAAGAGAGCACTTCTTTCTTTAATGGACAATATATAATGCGAAATCGAATTAGTCATTCTAGTGGATTTCGAACACTGAATAATTATGAAATAACAAAGTATATTGGGAAAAATAGTATTCATATACATGTTGACGTAGCATGTCACTTGGAATGGTTAATAAATTATGATTAGCCACGGTTCAAGGGTTGTGAACAGCTACGGGAAGGAAGAGGAACGAGACGAGAGATTCAAAGCCCCGTCCCTGTTTAAATTCAGCGCCCCATTCCTATTTAAACCTATTTATACACGAGCAATGAGAAGAATGAATCTTATTAAAGAAAAAGGGGGAAATATAGAATTAAACACTGAAGCCGTTAAGGAATATATGCATTCAATACAATGATTATGTAACGCAGCATTTAATATCATTAAATACTCATAATAGCCTCATTATGGCTTAGGCATAACGTACGTTCCTAGAGATTCCCAAAGGTACCTATAAAAGGAGAAATATGTAATCAGTTGTGGAGGAGTTACTATTGCAATATATCTTAATTTTCTTGCTTTCTGTAGATATCATTTTCAAGTCTCTTTATTTAAATTCTTTTTTCGATTATCAGTTACCCGATTCTTCTAAATCCAAGCTTCGCCAAGAAATTAATTTTTTAGTTAAACCAATTAGTTCCGTTACCGAAAATCTGATAATCAATTATATTTTAACTTAATTTTCTGTATTGAATCAACTATGTCGAACAACAATGACAATACTCAAGGAAATCAAATCAACCAGCAAAATCAGGGAGAGCCTCAGAATAATGACAATCAAGTTCCAACCCCTCATGGCTCACCGCGTCAATCTCGTGAGGGAACTCCTGATGGGTGTCACACAGAAGAGCGTGGTCAGTTTGCGAACGAAGAGGCTATGAATAATGCCCTACAAAAACTTATTGTCTCGCAAGTCAATAAAGCTCTTCAGGCTTCTGTTAGCAAATTACCTGCTGCTCCACCCACACCTACTCCAAACAACAATACTTTAGAAAATCCTCGTTCTGGATTATTTAATTCCAGCAGTGGTGGAACCCCTAGTGAAACACAGGAGGGAGACCCAGGTAATCCAATTAATACTGATTTACAAAATCTTGTATTAACTTTGCAGAAACAACTTAAGGAGCAGAATGAACGCATAGAACAAATACCCGAAGTACTACCTGTGATCAAGGGAGTAGATATAGATAAATATTCTCAACAACCATGGAAGCCAAGTGCTGCCCCCTCCCAATTCCAAAGAAGTTTAAGATGCCTGACATTCCAAAGTATGATGGTGCATTAGACCCGCGAGATCACGTTACTGCATTCACAACAGGAGTTAAGGGCAACGATCTGACTAAGCAGGAGGTTAAATCAGTTCTAGTCAAAAAATTTGGTGAAACATTCACTAAAGGGGCCTTAACATGGTATTCTCTTTTACCTGGAAATTGTATAAATTCGTTTGCTGAGCTTGCAGATCTATTTATTAAAGCACACTCGGGAGCTCAAAAAGTTGAAAAGAGAATGTGATCACGCCCAACTCTAGTCCTAAAAAGGATAAGCGGTCACTGCAAATATAATCCGGTCTAAAAGTCCAGAGTCGAATCCCTCAGAGAACTAAGGCTTGGCTGTATCTGTTTAATATCATCAAGAAGACAAGATTGAAAATAAATAAATATCCAAAAACTAACTATGCTTGAATTGTAAACAATTGAAATAAAGGTCTAAGGTAATGATTTCCCCCGTTGTTGATTTTCTTAGTTGTATGTTTCTTATAGCTTTGACTTAGTTGCCTATATCAATCATGAACTCTCCAGCTATCATAATTCTCTCTCAAGCAATTATGATAATTTATTAGACGAACTCTCTCAAGCTACGCTAGCTAGATTCGCATTACTGTTCACTTAGATCGCACCCGAGGTATCGTTATCTCTAATCCAACCTCTAAACCCTCGGTTATGACTCTCGCCGATACTCCGGGAGTGATGTTGTTCAAACAACTACCTAAATATGCACTCTCTCTCAAGCAGATACATAATAAATAGGAACGGCTAATTGAGGATACTTTCAATTAACCACAATCAAAACGTAGTTGAACAAATAGAGATAAATAACCAATTCAAAACTATATTAATATAGCAACCAACTCATCCCCAACGGGTTTTACCAAAATCCTGGAAAATGAATTAGCTATTCATAATAGTAAGTAAAACTACAATACTAAAAATCATAACCAACAATGAAAAATAGGAAGAGGAAGGAAAAACTTGTTGAAGAATTCCCCGCCTTGCTCTCAATGTGTTCTTGCCTCCTTAGGTCTAATTTGTGTCCAAAATATGTCCCCTTCTTGCTCTTGGCCGGCCTCCTTTGTTTAATATAGGGTTTAGGGCTTAAAATCTCATATTTTGCACTTTAGTCACTGAAATTTACGCATTCTTCCGCGGTCCCACCGCGGTTACGCCGGGACCGCGGCCAAATAGGCTATCTGAATCTTCATCTCTACTCTGCTGCGGTCCTACCGTGGTCCTACCATAAATGCGGTTTTTCACCCTATTTCTTTTGGAATTTGGAGAAACGTAAAACATGAAAGTTGTATCTCTTTGAGTTAGTTTTCCATCTATATATTGTGGATCCCAAATAGAGTTTTGAGGAAACAGTTATGTCTATTTTACCAGATAGTGCGCAATATGCCTCCTCGAGTCTTCGTTTGTTCTCAACTATCAAATTTGACCCCCGAACACGATCCCGACTTAATTCCTTGAGATTTTACTCAGACTTCAAAGCTTCCAATCACTTAAATTTATTCCATAACATCTATATAGCTCGGAATCACACCTACAAGGCATAAAATACACCATTAGTGCAAAACACTAGCGATTAAAGCGCAAACTCAACTAAAGTGCAGTAAATTAGAGTGTAATAATTGACTAAAATATGCTATTATAGCCTATCATCAATACCCCACACTTAAACCATTGCTCGTCCTCGAGCAATCAAACTACACTTCCTTTTTTTGTATAGACACGACCTTTTTAAACAATTCTCCTAACGCAGCACACTAAGAGTATTTAAATTAGACTAAGCACAAAAGCGTAACATCTTCACCTCAAGATTTGACTCACAATTACCACGCATTATTCACAACTCACCTACTTACTCTAACATAGAAGTCACTGACATTACCTTTCCTTCATGAATCAAGTTCCCTCACAACACAAGAGAGTAGTTCCACACAATAATATTTAAGAACACTTAGGAACTCAAGATAGAAAGAATTCACTCACTCTCAAAAATAACATTCATATGCCACAAAAGATGCACCATAAGCTTGTCCGTAGTGTACTACTCCACTAATCGTTCTCATTCAATCTTGGATCAATTAGGACTTTATTTGGTTGTAATGTAGGCTACGGGACGGATAAGATACATTTAGATATAAGAGTGACTACACCTCCCTAAGCACTTTAATACATATATTTTAACATTCAAACCCCATACTTATGTCAAACCAAAATTCCACCTTCACATCAATGTAAATTACCCCATTCTTCTTTAAGCACACTTACGTCAAGAGCCACCACTTATCAAAGAATTTTTTTTTTTACAACAATCCAACTATATTTTTTTTTTCACAACAATCCAACTATATATTTTTTTTTCAATTCAAGTGGCTCTACCTTTTTTTTAAAAAAAATAGTGCACCTTTCTCCTTATTCAATTAGTTCCACTCAAAATCCATACCAACCACCCCACACTTTAACTTTTACAAAGTTCATAACACTTCAAGTGCTCATGAAAGGTGAAAAGGTTCAAATAGATGGTTAATTCAAACATATGGGTAAGGCTTGTAATGTGGTTGCCAAAAAACAGGATTACAGGCTCAAAGAGGTTAACTACGATACGTAACAATTAGGTGGGTAAAATATACATATCTGGCTCAACAAGAAAACGCATATATCACTTCCAATACTGAATAACATTACTATTTCGCTTTGCAAACACACGGGGCAAGTTATAGGCATCAAATGCAATGCACTGAATAACGCAAAACCTTACACACACATGGCACATAACTCACTCAAGATTGGATTCATAGACACTCTAGTCAAAGCAGTTAAGCAAAGTTAAGAACACACAATTTAAGGTACTTATACAAAAGTCAAAAACTGAGCTTAAGCGTCACAACCAAAGTACTCACTATTCTCAAGGCATAACAAAGTCAAGAGATATTGCTTCACTTCAAAACACAACACAATGGCTCCTACTCCCAAAAAAACTAACTACACCCGGTTCAAATAAAACCCTTGGAAAAGAACCGTAGTTTAAAGAAAAATCAAGGGAGAGTTACAACACTACCTAAAACAAAACAAAAAAATCTTTTTGGTATTTTATTTAGACTTACTTCCCTCAAGAAAACTATCTAGAAGATCCGTCATCAGGAAAAGTCCAATCTTTAAAAAAAAACACAGCAAAAGTAGCATGAAAGCTACCCAGACAATCTCCTCACCCCACACTTAAAATTGTGCATTGTCCCCAATTCACATCCATACATACAAGAGGGTAAAAGAAACTTCCTGGTAGGCCAAAGGCCGAAGCACTAGCAGCTCATGGGGTACTCAGACTTCTCCCGATTTGGTCCTTCGTGCGGGTACCTCACACTTAATTCCAACCATTTCATTTGTTGGTGCATCCTTCTAATACCTTTGCTTTCCATGCTCCTAGCAAATAAAAAATTGACACTACAAAAATAATATAATTAAAATAAATAAATAAACGAAAGCAATAAAGCTGGGTTGCCTCCCAACAAGCGATTGATTTAATGTCTCGACATGATGCAAATCACTTTTTGCCTTCACCTCGAGCTTATGAATCAATCTGGCATCAAGTTTTCGGCTATGCTCCAGGGGTGGAGGAAAAAATTTAACTGGCCCAAGCAACCATTGCACTATTCTATAATTTGTGGCTTTTAGATGAGGTGTGTAGTCTTGTTTTCTGGCAAGAAAAATTTCAGAATGTAGGCACCTTGTTCCTTATTCCTTGACTTCTCAATCGGCTCGGATGACTCTATTTTCATATTGTCATCCAAGCACAATGTAGAAAAATATTTGGAGTGAGGACCACTGCGCTCACACACATGAACTTCAGGACTTTCAGCATCCTCAACATGAATAATACTAGAGTCAACAAAATTTGTAGCCTCAATGTCCTTGGCTGACTCTAGTCTCACTTCTACAACATTGACATCTTCAAATTCGAGTTAGCTAGGTTGTTGATGTTCCACTCTGACCTCCCCAATTAACACCTCAAATTCATGCTCTTCTTGGCTACTATCCTCAATATTGGCTTGTTGAGCAATTAAAAGCTGCAACCACTTGACTTAATTGAACCTCCAACTTGCCAGTAGTTGCCTCTTGCCTTTCTATGTGCAATTGTTTCTCATTGTTTTGTTCCAGAAGGTACTTTAGCATATCCTTGATCTGCTTCAGGTCCGCATTCCCAGGTTTTTTGTTCCTATTAATTTCACAAGAAAAGGTAGAACCATCATAGTAAGGGGTTGGGAGAAAATAAGAAATATAAGCACAACCATGAAAATGGCTATTTTTATCACCACACACATCACACACATTCCACAAATAAGATTGAGTTGGTGCACATAACTCACTCTTAGGAATGTTTTGAAAATTTTGCCACGAGTGGCTTCCTTTACAATATGAATGGAGATCAATATTAGAATTATCTACGCCTAAATTCTTATAATTCCAAGATGTCAGGTTTCTCAAATCAATAGTTATAATAAAATAAAAATAAAAATACAAAAAAAAACAAAATTAAAAATCTAAACCTGAACCCTAGCAATATATACAGCTACACTTCACCGTTAGTTCCCCGACAACGGCGCCAAAATTGATCACGCCCAACTCTAGTCCTAAAAAGGATAAGCGGTCACTACAAATATAATCCGGTCTAAAAGTTCGGAGTCGAATCCCTCAGAGAACTAAGGCTTGGCTGTATCTGTTTAATATCACCAAGAAGACAAGATTGAAAATAAATAAACATCCGAAAACTAACTATGCTTGAATTGTAAACAATTGAAATAAAGGTCTAAGGTAATGATTTCCCCCATTGGTGATTTCCTTAGTTGTATGTTTCTTATAGCTTTGACTTAATTGCCTCTATCAATTATGAACTCTCTAGCTATCATAATTCTCTCTCAAGCAATTATTATAATTTACTAGACGATCTCTCTCAAGCTACGCTAGCTAGATTCGCATTACTGTTCACTTAGATCGCTCCCGAGGTATCGTTATCTCTAATCCAACCTCTAAACCCTCGGTTATGACTCTCGCCGATACTCTGGGAGTGATGTTGTTCAAAAAACTACCTAAGTATGCACTTTCTCTCAAGCAGATACATAATAAATAGGAACGGCTAATTGAGGATCCTTCCAATTAAACACAATCAAAACGTAGTTGAACAAATAGAGATAAATAACTAATTCAAAACTATATTAATATAGCAACCAAATCATCCCCAACGGGTTTCACCAAAACCCTAGAAAATGAATTAGCCATTCATAATAGTAAGTAAAACTACAATACTAAAAATCATAACCAACAGTGAAAAATAGGAAGAGGAAGGAAAAACTTGTTGAAGAATTCCCCGCCTTGATCTCAATGTGTTCTTGCCTCCTTAGGTCTAATTTGTGTCTAAAATATGTCCCCTTCTTGCTCTTGGCCGACCTCCTTTGTTTAATATAGGGATTAGGGCTTACAATCCCATGTTTTTCACTTTAGTCCCTGAAATTTATGCGTTCTGCTGCGGTCCCACTGCGGTTACGCCGGGACCGCGGCCAAATAGGCTGTCTGAATCTTTATCTCTACTCTGCCGCAGTCCTACCGTAAACGCGGGTTTTCGCCCTATTCTGTTTGGAATTTGGAAAAACATAAAACATGAAAGTTGTATCACTTTGAGTTATCTTCCAACCATATATTGCGGAGCCCAAATGGAATTCTGAGCAAAAACATTATGTCTGTTTTACTAGACAGTGCACAATATGCCTCCTCGAGTCTTCGTTTGTTCTCAACTATCCAATTTGACCCCCGAACACGATCTCGGCTTAATTTCTTGAGCTTTTACTCAGACTTCAAAGCTTCAAATCACTTAAATTTATTCCATAACATCTATATAGCTCGGAATCACACCTACAAGGCATAAAACACACCGTTAGTGCAAAATACTAGCGATTAAAGCGCAAACTCAACTAAAGTACAGTAAATTAGAGTGTAATAATTGACTAAAATACGCAATTATTGCCTATCATCAGAATGGAAGACATCTTCAAAATCAAGCAAGGTGATTCAGAGTTGCTTAGAGAGTTCGTAGATAGATTTCAACGGGAAAGAATGACACTGCCACGAGTACCTGACAATTGGGCGGCCATTGCTTTCGCCAGCAATTTGAATGAGAAGAGTTCAAAAGCCATAAGGCGACTCAATGAAAGACTTCGTGAATTCGCAGCAACAACGTGGAATGATGTCTGTAATAGATACAGTAAAAGATGAGGATTGAAAAAGATATCATTTTATGACATAAAACAGAAGAAAAAGTAAGCTCAAGACGTGTGGAAAATGAAAAAGGATCTAGTAAAAATAGGTACGAACCTTATATAGGACCTACGGGGAAAGACTCACGATCAAGGCAAGATAATCAAAGGTACGATCACAAATCGAGAAGCAGGGAATCAGGCTCCTCATCAAGGTACGGAGATGATCGGAACTCGCGTGGACCACATGACATTGAGGGAAGTTTAAAAGCAAGGTTTGGTGGTTACAAATTTAACGTAACCACCTCTGAACTCATTGTTGTTTGAAGGAACATGGGAGATAAGGTGCGATGGCCCAAGGAGAAGAGATCAAACCCAAACAAACGAAACCCTAATCATTGGTGCGAATTTCAACGACCACGGGCATAAAACTGCAGATTGCAGATTTTTGCAAGGTGAGGTTGATCATTTATTAAAGCAAGGTTATCTCTGTCACGACCCAAATCCTGAACCTGGTCGTGATGGCGCCTCTCGTGAAGACAAGGTCATCCAGTCAACCCAATTCATCATTTTAAAATAATTATTTAACCACAATTATAGTACAGCATGGTTTAATAATACCAAATAGCGGAAGTATAGATAAAAATGCGAAAATCTAACCTAACACAGCCCTAACTGGGGTGTCACAAGTCATGAGCATCTATCAGAGTATAAATACAACTACAAGGTTTGAAATATACAAAACAGGACTAATGAACAAAAGGAGAGAAAAGCGGTGCTGCGAACGCTGACAGCCACCTTGCTAAGCTTTTACAACTCTGCCTCCAAACAGCCTATACCCGCTGCTTGGTGAATAAATACCTGCAACTGCATACCAGGTGCAGGGAGTAAAGTGAGTACTCCAACTCAGTGAGTAATAAGGGTAAATAACAACCGAGCAGTAAGAAATCACGTAAAGCAAGCCATCATGCTATATAGGAGCAGTGTAAACCCTTTGAGAAAAATGGTGAAACTGTGAAATCTTTAGAAATATCTTAGCTCCATTTAAAACCTCTTTTGAAAATGTCTTTTTCCAATAGCTAAGCAAATGAATGCAAAACAAGTAGTGCAAACAAGCACAGAAGTCAGCCTCTCGGGCACAACACTCCGTTAACAGATAATGCCAGGATATTAGGTAATTTTTGCAAGAAGTAGCATAAAAGCCAATGAAATAAGAGTGCGGAAATATTATGAAAGATAATACAGATAAGAACAAATGCATGAGTGCAATGCAATGCATATGACGGTACACTTTGGTAGCCACTGCGGCGCGCAGCCCGAGACATCAATTTATTTATCATCAACGGTGCTCACTGGGGGTGTGTACAGACTCCGGAGGGGCTCCTACAGCCCAAGCGCAATATCAAGCCATCTCGTGGCATCAACCAGGCTCTCGGCCTCAATATCAATATAATCAACTAGGCTCCCGGCCTCAATATCAAAATAACAAGTAGAAATCTTCCCCTCGGGCTCAGTATCAATAACTCAGAACAGTATCAGCCCCTCGGGCTCACTCTCAGAACAATATCATATAGTAACTGCTGCGACACACATCCCGACCCATATATTTTCACAATACAGGCCCTCAGCCTTACTTAGTCAACATAATCACATAAGCCACTCGAGAAACAATAAAATATGATGCTCAACCCAAAAATATTTTTAGTAGTATCATTTCGAGTGTTTAAAGCATAAAACCTTGGCTGAGTTTTTAAAATAGTGGAAAATACATGACTGAGTTCAAATATATAATTAAGTCAGTAAGGAATTATTGACAACAATCCCCGAAGGGTTCAAATAATTGGCACGAAGCCCAACTATGGCAATCAACCCAAATTATGATGATAACAAGTAGTTTCAGTCAAATACGTAGTAATTTCATCAATCGGGATGGATCAAGTCACAATCCCCAACGTGCTCTACCCCACGCCCACTATCCGGCGTGCAAGTAACCTTAATATAGCACTATGGTTTGCAAATCCGGGGTTTCAAACCCTCTGGATGTCATTTACAAACAATACTCACCGATCTAGAGTACTCACTTTACTCCCTGAACCTCGTGTGCAGTTGCAGGTATTTATTTACCAGGCAGCGGGTATAGGCTGTTTGGAGGCAGAGTTGTAAAAGCTTAGCAAGGTGGCTATCAGCGTTTGCATCACTGCTTTTCATCTCTTTTGTTCATCAGTCCTGTTTTGTATATTTCAGACCTTGTAGTTGTATTTATACTCTAATAGATGCTCATGACTTGTGACACACCGATTAGGGCTGTGTTGGGTTGGATTTCTGTATTTTTATCTATACGTCCGCTATTTGGTATTATTAAACAATGTTGTACTATAATTGTGGTTAATAATTATTTTAAAAGGATAAATTGGGTTGACTTGATGGCCTTGTCTTCAGGAGAGGCGCCATCATGACCAGGTTCGGGATTTGGGTCGTGACAAGTTGGTATCAGAGCCTAGGTTACTAGGTATCGTCAGTCATGAGCAGGTTTAGTAGAGTCTCGCGGATCGGTACAGAGACATTTGTATTTATCCTCGAGAGGCTGCAGAACCTTTAGGAAAAAAACTTCACATTCTTGAAATTCTTATCGTGTGTCCTTGATTCAAATTGGAATATAACTCTTTGAATTCCTTCCACATATTTGTATGTGCGAACGAGCGATTAGTATCAGGTGTGCCTTGATGGCTTGTGATTCCCTGATCGAGGGGTGAGATGTCATCTCTGTGAGTCGATGTTAGGCCAGTCTGGAGGACTTGAGGTCGGATCTTTGCCTATGGCTTGAGCACCGAGGTGCTGATTGTGTGAGCAAGTGTTTTGAACTTATATGTTCGGTATTATCCCTATTAGTGGGAATGATGGCTAGATAGCTATGTGATGAATATGTTAGTACTGCGAGATGTTTCTATATGATTTGGAAGTGTCGAGGAGGATCTGCTGGATGATACGTGAACTACTAAGTGTATGATTTCCATTGTGAGTGGAAGTATAGCTCCGAGTATGGGCGTGTGAAGAATCTTTTCAAGTCTCCTAGTGGGAGTGAAGTAAATTGCATGTTGCGGTATGAGTTCAGACTTAGGAAGACTAAGTGGCTGTGTAATGTGTATGATGGTAGAAGGTATATAGAAATGTTATATTGAGGCGAAACAGGTGGGTTATCTCCTGCGGAGTATTCTGAAGTGGTGTGATCCTTATATGTATGTTGGAAGATCTCATGTATAAGTGAAAAGTATGTATTGAAATTCGGAATTTCGGGTCGCCTAAGAGAGTGGGCTTAACCGTTGTCGGGATGAATGCGAGATTTTGCAAAAGATTTATAGTACTAGATGATTTGTATTTTCACAAAGTTACAAATGATTTGAGTTTAATCTCACTACGGTATTGTGGCATCAATAGAGTATAAGTATTATGAGTTATTGAGTGTACTCTTATCTATGGCTTCGAGCCAAGTGGGGGAGTCTGTTGTTGATTTGTTGATTGTACGACTAGGTGCTATGTTAGTTCTAGTTTGAGGCGTTCGAGTGAATCCGTTATGGCCCGCGAAGATTGAGACCAAGGATGGCTCGAGTAAAGGAAAATTTTGACAAGGTTATATTATGCTTCATAGTGTGAGAGAATCACGGGATGTCTTGAGTTGTTATTGACAAAGAATGATCGGTGCATAGAAAAGAAAGTGGCTTGGCTGCATCAATATAAGGTTATATGCTACAGGGTCAGAAGTTCTAATGAGGCGCCATCACGACCAGGTTCGGGATTTGGGTCGTGACAATCTCACTGAGCTATTTAGTGAGAAAGGTAAACAAGTGTATATGAATAACATACATGAGCCTCCAAAACCGCCCTCGTCTAAAAGAACCGTCAATGTTATAAGTGGGGGAGAAGATATCAATGGTGTTTCATATACTGCAGCTAATAAAACCTCCAAGATATCAATCATTCATGGAAAGCGGTTGCGACAGGTGCTAGAAGAAGAGAATATTACATTCAACGATACGAATGCTGAGGGTCTCTTAGCTCCACATAACGACGTACTGGTAATATCTTTACTTGTATATGACACTAACGTGAAATGAGTTTTGATTGATACAGGCAGTTTTGTGAATATTATTTTTATGAGAGTATTGTGCGAGATGCAAGCTGGGGATAAATTAATCCTAAAAGCGCATACTTTGACGGGATTTGACAACTCTAGTGTCGTAACAAAAGGAGAAGTAATCCTTATTATATTCGCGGAAGGCGTTGTGAAAGATACCAAATTTCAAGTCGTAGTATGGAAATGGCTTATAACATGATTTTGGGGAGGCCATGGATCCACGACATGGATGATGTTCCATCAACATTACATCAAGTTATTAAATTTCCATCACCTTGGTGGATATGTCAAATCAAAGGCGATCAACAAACTTCTAGAAACATCAATTCTGTTGCAAATTCAACTGATAAGGGTGGAGATAAATAGCAATTACAGAATTAAGGGGGGGAGATACGGCATCGACCTCAACTGAACAAGAGCAAATAGATTTGGATTCAAGACCTGATACCATTCAAGAGCCAAAGGAGAACGACAACATCAAAACAACCATTGAGGAATTAGAGGTTGTGGTTTTATTTATACACGGACTGAGAGGAAAGTGTATATAGGAGCCAATATCAGCCCGGAGGTAAAGCGTAAGTTAATTGAATTTTTAAAAGCTAACACAGATTGTTTTGCTTGGACCCATTCTGACATGACAGGGATACCGGCGGAGGTTGTAACTCATAAACTAAATGAAGATTCTTCATACCCTCCAATCAAGCAAAATAAAAGAAAGCAAGGAACTTTGAAGAATAAGGTGATTCAAGAAGAAGTTTAAAAATTCCTGAAAATCGGTTCAATTCGTGAGGTAAAATATCCTGACAGGTTATCTAACACTGTCGTGGTTCCTAAGAAGAACGGTAAGTGGCGGGTCTGTGTAGACTACACAGACCTTAATAAAGCGTGTCCAAAAGATTCTTTCCCTTTACTACACATCGATCAGTTAATTGATGCTACTGCAGGGCATGAGCTATTAAGTTTTTTAGACGCATATTTAGGTTATAATCAAATCAAAATAGATCCAGAAGATGAGGAAAAAACTTCTTTCATAGCAGACAAGGGTACTTATTGTTATAAGGTAAGGCCCTTTGGTCTTAAGAATGCAGGAGCGAAGTATCAAAGGTTAGTCACTCAAATGTTTCAAGAACATTTAGGTAAGACTATGGAGGTATATATAGATGATATGCTAGTTAAGACTCAGCATGCAGAAGATCATATATTGCATCTATCTTAATCTTTTAAAATTTTACGAAAATACAATATGAAGTTGAATCCGAAAAAATGTGTCAACAGGAACTTAGAAATTTGAAGACTTACCTATCAAATCCACCTTTTCTAGCAAAACCAAAAGCCGGGGAAAAACTTTTCATCTACCTTGCTCTTTCAGAAGTTGCGGTAAGTGCGGTTTTGGTTTGTGAAGAACAAGGTAAGCAATCTCCTATTTATTATGTTAGTAAATCTTTATTATATGCGGAGACACGGTATCCACAACTGGAAAAACTAGCACTTGTTTTAATCAAGGCATTTAGAAAGTTAAGACCATATTTTCAATGTCATCCCATTGTTGTGGTAACTGCATACCCTTTACGTAGTATATTGCATAAACATGAATTGTCAGGAAGGTTAGCCAAATGGGCCATAGAACTGAGTGAATATGAAATCACGTACCTACCTAGAACAACAAGATATTAGCTGATTTTAGCTAAGGGATGCAGTTAGAAGCTGAAAAAGAAGTTCAGGTACTTAATGGGGTTAATCCAGGAACATGGACTTTATTCACCGATGGCTCATCTAACATAAAAAGTGCTAGATTAGGAATCATTTTAGCACCACCTACAGGCGAAACTATTAGACAGGCTATTAAATGTCATTCCATAACTAATAATGAAGCAGAGTAGGAAGTTGTGATTGCAGTTTTGGAATTGGAACGAGAACTTGGTATAAGTCAAGTGGTGATCAAAAGTGATTCTCAGTTGGTAGTGTCACACCTGTTTTCGGCACGCCCCCACCCCGAGGGGTAAGAACGGGCGAAGTGAGTTTTTCCAATTAAAGTGACAATATTCGAACGGGATTATTTTGTTTATTTCAGAGTCGCCACTTGGAATAAATTAAAGGTGTCCCAAGTCACCGATTTATTTAAATCCCGAATCGAGGAAGTTTCGACTTTCCTAATGAAGTCTGCGAACCAGAAATTCTAAGTAAGGAATTCTGTTGACCCGAGGGAAGGTGTTAGGCACCCCCGAATCCCGTGGTTCTAGCACGGTCGCTTAAACTATTGTAAATGGCAAAAATATCTGATTTTAACACATGTTATTGATTACGTGCTCTAATTAAGACTTCGAACCGCTTTATTTTATTAGCCTTGTTAAGAAAATTAAACAGAGAGGGTCCAACTTGCAAATGAGGTCGTTTCAAATATGCTTCAAAAGGGATTATTAGACGACTTGATTATACGATTTGTTCTAGTCGTGTCTATAAACATGATGCGGGGGCATTAGACTAGTTACATAACATATTACCTTAATCAGTTAGCATGGAAAAATGATTATAGGAACTGCCGGACAAGTCTTATCGTGAAGGCATATCTTAACTGACCAATCATGAGGATTAAGCTATACTTAATAGTCCATTATCAACAACTAAATACGTGTTGGATTCGGAAAGCATCCTTTGATTCTAAATGTATTTGAGTTCCATGCATTCGGAAACTAACAATGACTCAAAACAATGTGCTGCTAATGTTCTGAATCAATACTAAAATAACCCTATCATAACAATCCAAAAACATGGCAGATTTTTATCCAAATTACACATACCAAAAAAACAGTAACTAGGTAGACATGCGTAGAGTTTCGCTATCTATTTTTAGCTACGATTTTACAAAACAATACTTCATTTCAATATCCGATCCCTCGGTTCAACAGTTACATCAGCTGTGTTTCGAATGTGTACCTGGAAACGAGATACAACGAGGAGAAAAATCAGCAGAATCGTAGTGGCGGATAACAACCAACAACAGCAGTAACAATTAACAACAGCCAACCGCAATCCGTAATAACCAAGAATAGAGAACCCAGGGACAAATTAAAAGAAAAGACCAGCAGAGAAACCCAGCAACTACCAAAGACACAATATCAGCCAATCCTACAGCACGAACCAGGGATTACCCTTGAAACCCAACCAATACCAATCAAAGAACTTAGAATTGGAATACAGCAATTCCCAGTAACCCCGAACAGTAGCAAACCAAACCAAAGTGACTAAAAAAAATGTTCAAATAACTGGGAAACCTTTAGGACAGAAATAAGAACAGAGGAAAGGTTTCCCTGTTTCTGATTTCAGAAAGTGGACAAAAAACAGGCTGGTAGAGATTCAATTCAAAAATGTGAACTGAGAAACCAATCGCCTTCAACCGAACAGGAACAATGGAGTAGTGTTCTTAGGTTTTCTCTACTGCTGTCTCAGAAAGCATCTCTAGTTTTTTTTCTGTTTTTCAGAATCTCTTTGTGAATGTTTAGACTCTCACTCTCTGTAAAAAAAATGTCCTTTTTGAATCTATTTCCCTCCCTCTCCTCAGAATGTATCCTCTTTTTATCTCTCAAACTCCCCAGCCCCCTACAGCTTATTAAAATGTTTTAAGCACTAGACAGACCCATAATATTCTCTGCATTTCCACTTAAAACTGTCTAAGTATGGGTGTCTATTTTTAATTATTTGAAGTGCAAAAGCTGGATGGGATACCTGCTGTCCAGCAGGTTCCACTGACTTAAACATGTGCTTGACACTTTTAAATTCCTGATTTCTAATGTCTAACAGATTGTGATTCAAATTCATGGGCTCCTCTTTTAATTCATTTAAACAAACGAATTTTGATGGGGGATTAATGTGCAATTAACAAGCCTAATTGAATTCTGTATTCATCATTAGGATTAACAGCTATAACCAATTCAAGACCTAATTCTCAAACACAAACAAGAACAAACAGGCTTCAATGATCAGTGATTCTGGACAAAACTAAAAATCCTAATTCCGGTCCTAATGTTCTAACAGGCAGACTAACGAGATTAATCGACGACATTCGTTTAATTGATTACAACAGGTATAATCAATAACAAAATTGACATATTAATCTAGTGATTCCCAGTAGCTAAACCAAAACACAGAGAACAATGAAACTAAACTATTCGACGACGCTAATCGACGCGAATACACATTCTATTACAAACACAATCAAACAACAACAGAAATGAAAATTGACCAAATAAAAGGTCTGAGAGATGAGAACAGAACAAATTGAGAAAAATTAAAAAACATACAAATACACACATAACTAAACTAGCAAAACAAATGAAGGAAAAGAAATAAATACCTTCAGAAAATTTAATCAGACCTTGCCGGACTCGGACCAACGGACTGAAAATTTCGAGGCCAAATGGGCCTTAACCAAAGTGTTCTCGAATGAGACCACCCAAGCTAAGGTCCACTGGACCTCGAATTCCTGTCGAATCCAGCTGAGAACCCCATTTTTAAATTCTAGGGTTCATAGCCGCCATTGGGAGCTCGGGATTTTCTGGTTGGATTCGAGCCAGACCAGGTATGGCCTGGTCACGAGGAAGGCCAGGGGAGTATGTGGTATCGATTTGGGGTGGTTTGGCGTGGGTTGGGTTTCGACTCGAATCTTCGATCGAAGATTCGAGACGCTCGGAGATGATTCGAGGCATGGGGTTGAGAGATACGTGTTTGGGGTGTGATGGGGGTTTCATGGTGTTAATTTGGTGGCCGGCGGCGTTGTTGCCGCCGGGTTTCAGGCGAGGGGAAATGAGGGCGGCGGCTAGGGTTCTTTGGGAGGGGACTCGTCTCTGAGACGAGAGAGACGAGGGTGAGAGAGGAAGAGAGGGGGGGGTCTGGTTCGGGGCGCGGGGTGTGGGGGTAGTGTTATATAGGGAACGGGGGATGGGATCCTGGCCGTTGGATCGAACAAGATTGATGGCCAGGATCTCTTACCCGGGGGAAAACGGCGCCGTTTGGTTAAGTTATGGGGCTGGGTCGAGATGGGTAACGGGTCGGGTGCTGGATCGGGTAGAGAGGAGAAACAAAGGCCGTTGGATTTATGGAAATGAACGGCTCAGATCGAGGGAGGGGAAACGACGTCGTTTAGACGTCTTGAAGACCAGCCTCCTGGGGCCTGGGCCATTCGCTGGTTTGGGCCTGGGTTTGTTTGCACTTTTAGCCATTTTTCTTATTTTCTTGCTTAGCCAATCTAAATTAAACACACTCTACAAATTAAAAATAAATAAAATCACACACCTATTAATTAACACACAAACAATCAATGCAAAACTATATATTTTAAATTACTTGGTGACAAAGGACGACAAATATATATATTTTTTGTAATTTTCTTTTCTAACTACTTCATGGCTAATTAATTCCTAAATGCATGCAGTGCGTATTTTTTGTATTTTTCATTAATTCAAACAAATAACATGCGTACACAAATGCAAACAAATAACAAAAAATTCACAAACTATTTATTTTTGAAGTTTTGGGAATAATTCTCATATGAGGCAAAAATCACGTGCTCACAGGTAGTTAATCAAATACTGGGGTCTTATATAGCTAGGGAGACAAGGATGCAACAGTACTTGGAAAAGGTACGGGAACTGATAAAGCAGTTTGAAACTTGGAAGGTCATCCAAATTCCAAGGGATGAAAACATTGAAGCAGATGCCTTAGCCAATCTTGCATCCGCAGCAGATGTAGCAAATGATGCAAACGCCTCAGTCATTCATTTATTTCATTTAGTTCTCGAACCTGATAAGAACGAGGTAAATTTTAATAATTTAACTTAGGATTGGAGAAATGAAATTGTTGCTTTTCTACAGTATGGTACTGTCCCTGATGACAAAAAGAAAGAATACACAATTCGAAAAAAGGCCGCTCGCTAGTGTTTAAAATATGGCAACCTTTACCGTAAAATGTTTGGTGGCCCCTTATCAAGATGCCTCGGACCTTCTTAGATGGAATATGTAATGAGGGAAATACATGAGGGGCATTGCAGGAACCACGCAAGAGGAAGCAATATGCACCAACCAGCAGAATTATTACATCCAGTTATTGCGCCATGGCCATTCATGAAATGGGGAATGGTCATTGTTGGACCATTGCCTCAAGCAAAAGGACAGGTAAAGTTTCTTCTCGTACTTACTAATTATTTCACTAAATGGGTGGAGGTAGGAGCATTTAAACAGGTGCAAGAAAAGGAGGTCAAGGACTTCATTTGGCGTAATATCATCTGGAGATTCAGTGTACCAAAGGAAATCATATGTGACAATGGTCCTCCATTTATTGGAGC
Organism: Nicotiana glauca; assembly: GCA_026770625.1. Classification (NCBI taxonomy): domain Eukaryota; kingdom Viridiplantae; phylum Streptophyta; class Magnoliopsida; order Solanales; family Solanaceae; genus Nicotiana; species Nicotiana glauca. The sequence continues at coordinate 125,215 of MU768128.1, forward strand.
TCAAGTCACAGAGTTTCTTGAGAGTTGGCAAATAAAAAAGATTACATCTACACCCTATCATCCAGTGGGTAATGGACAAGCAGAATCAATAAACAAAGTGATCATATTAAAGAAGCGGTTAGAGAAATCAAAGGTAAATTGGCCTGAAGCGTTACCTGGAGTTTTGTGGGCATATCGTACAACAACAAAAATGAGTATAGGTGAAACACCCTTCTCTTTGGTTTATGGAGCTGAAGCACTAATCCCAGTAGAAAGAGGAGAATCAAGTACAAGATTCTCACAAGCAACACAAGAGCTAATGACGAAGAGATGTAGGTCAATTTAGATTTATTAGAAGGCAGGAGAGAAGCTGCGTTAATAAGAATGGCCGCACAAAAACAAGTGATCAAATGTTATTACAACAAGAAAGCACGTCTGAGATACTTCAAAATTGGGGACTTCGTGCTTAAAAAGGTTTTTCAATCTACAAAGGCAGCCAATGCGGGCAAACTAAGTCCTATCTAGGAAGGACCCTACAGAGTTCGCGATATTGCAGGAAAATGAGGCATATGAGTTGGAAACAATGGACGGGAAGACACTTCCTTCGCAATGGAATACTGTTCATTTGAAGAGATACTACTTCTAAGGGAAAACTCACAGTCAGGTATCTCTATGTTTAATTTTATGTTTTGAATTGTTAATTTTTACTAACAATTTTAGATGCTAGGCAAAACGCTCACCCGTACTAATGATGAGTCATGACCTGTAAGGCAAAATGGAATAAACTAAAATTCCTGGCCCAGGGTTACAATTATTTTGATAGAAATATAAACGGGCTGAGTAGTCTTCATCTATAATCGCACCCCCGAGTCCCGTATGTATTTCCTTTTCAGGAAAAGGACCAGGTGAAAGAGACTATCAAGTGCTCGAGGCTTCATACTTCAACACTCAAACACTTGGGGGACTACATAGAATATACACTCATGTGTATATAAAAGGCAAGAAGATTGAGTAAAAATCAAGTCTAAGAAGGGTCAAGTACGGAGTGGAAGTTAAGGAGTCATAGCATACATCATAGTGTTCTTTCCCATGAGAACAATGGAGTCACCTCTCAAACCCTTCCTAATGTTTTGAAGTTAAGGGGACCCAAGGTACCTCAGAATGGTTAGGGTAAAGACTATGTACTAAAACGGGTTATAAGGAAAATCCCCGTATATATTGTTCTTATTTTTGTATAAATCTGTTACAAGAAAAACAGTTACAAGAAAGTTATAGATGTAATTCAAATACATGTAAAGGATTACTCAAAACTTGTTAAAGATCAGAAATGAAAACTTGTCCAAGTTATTGCAAATAAACATGTGTGTTCCTATTTCTTTTATAATATAATAAATATCATTATAAAGTTGAGATGTCTTCTTCATCAAGTGTCAAAATATAAAAGGGCCCTCTTTTATCAAACTCATGATATTTAGTCATGAGATTGATGGAAGCATTTTTCAAAGAATAAAAATGCAATCTATTCTTTAAGTCTTTGGAAATAAAAGGCACGAATAGAATAGGTGGAAGTTTAAAGACAACTTCTTAATATCTTAAAACGAAAGACTAAGTATAAACTTAGTCATCGAGTTGTTCATAAAACTACCCTTTAACAAAACTTAGGGACTTGTACTTATAACAAAAACGAACCTTAAAGTAACAAACTAGGGGTTCGATTACAAACAAAAAAGAGAAAGAAACTATTACATGAAACCCAAAATCTTAAACATAGTTTTCCATACTGGTACCTGCAAAAAGGGAATTCAAAACAGTTATAAAAACTTCTTAAGAAGAAGGAATTGAAGAAAGATCATCAACGGGCTCAACTGAAACAGCATCATCAACAGTCAAGAGTTGATCTTCAACCACAGCAGTGGGAATATCAACAAGCAAAGTCTTAACTTGACTAGCAGCAGGAGGCACGGATGAACTCATGGAAAGTATGACACTCGTAGCTGTTTCACTAGTCACGGGAGATTCAACTGCGAGAGTTGCAACTAGAGGGGTTTCAGTCACAGCAACTTCAACCTCGGGAGATGAAAAGTCTTGTGGTTGTTGTGCTCGTTCAATAGCCCTAGTCACCTTGGCTAATTCAGCTTCCAAGTTGAAATTTTCTTGACTCATCTCAACCAAGGTGTCACGATTAGACTTTAAGAAGGTCCAACTTACCTCAACATTGGTTGACTCTTTGAGAAGTTCATAATCTGTCTCCCAAGCAGCCAATTCATTCTTAAGTTCCTCGTTTTTAGCTGAAACAGAGCTGTAAGATGATTGAAGTGTGGCATGAGAACTCTCTAAGGCATGAACCTTATCTGCAGATGTTCGTACTTCTTCCTGAACCCGTGAAAGGTTTTGAGCTAGCTCCCCTGCATGCATTTCCTTCTGATCCAGAAAAGTCTTTAGAGTTTTATTTTCCTCGTTGATCTTGGACAACTGTTCTGAGAAAGAAGATTCAAGGCGCTCTTTTTCCATCTCAGCTTGGCTTAAAGTAGCCTTAATTCTTGCCAGCTCGGAGGTCAATGTTTGAACTTGCTTTTCCAAGGTATTTTTCCTCTCCTCCAAGTTCTCTACATCAATTTGAATACTTTCAAACTGGCCCGTCCAGTTGTCTGCCTCCAATTGAGAACCACAGGCAGCTTCCTCAGCACCATGAGCCGTCTTCTCTAAATCACGAGCAAATTTTTTCAAAAGAGAGACTCGGGTCATTAGTTCAGTACCAATAAAGTTGGCCTACACAAACAAAAAGAAGAGGAGGTAAGGTTAGGATTCCAAAAATCAAAAGACTAAAGAGAAGAAGGCGAGAAAATACCTTCAAAGTCGCATGAACAATATCGTTTATGAGGGTCATATTAGTGTGGCTTTCAAGTTTAGCCTTCTCGATGGGGCTGATCAAAGGCTCAAGCCAAGTATCCGCTTGCCTAAATTTTCTTAAAAGACTGTTGTTGGCGGGAACCTCAAGAGTCACGCTCCTTATAGCAAAATCCCTGCTCGAAGACCCCGCTTCTGTACGGTGGACATCAGGGGGAGAAATTGTTAAAGAGGGAGCAACGGAGGGAGTAAAAATAGTGGAGGAAGGTACGGAAGTAGTAACTGAAGAAGGCACGGGTGCAATAACAGGAATGGAAGAGGTGAAAGAAGACAAGGGATGTTCATTTAGAACAGGTCCTAGAGACACACTACTGAAACCACTGATAAAAAGCTGGTTTATAGATTCATGAGTGTCAAGAGAAGGGGAAACATCATTGTCAGGGATGATCACCGGAGTAATGACAGGTTCAGAAAGAGACAGGTGAGGGGAGACATCAGCCTCATCTTCAGAGACGATAAGTCTCCTGTTTCGTGGCCTTGACACCAGAGAAGCCTCGTCTTCTTCCTCAGAATCATCGTCTTCAGCAGATTTTCTCTTCACAGATCCCAAGAATATATCTTGATCTGAAGAGGTGCGAACACTTAAAGAATCACGAGATGCCAAAATGGCCTCTGGGGTAACTCCTCGAATGGAAAAACCTGATAAAGAGAAGGGTAAAAGTTAGAACGCCAAAAATATTTAAATTTAGATAAAGTAAAAATAGAGATCCTTACCATGAGTTTTAACTTTCCAACCATAACGGTTGGAAAGACTTTTCCATGATCTACTCTCCATCGGGGCAATCTTCAGTAACTTATCTACCCAACCATGAAAGTTAGGCACAGGTTCCACATCGCCCATGGTTGCTGAAGAGAAAGAGAGACAAGATTAAGAAAAATAAGCAAGCCTGAAAATAAAAAGACACAAGAAAAATTTAATTTTACGTGCAAAATTCCACTTCTCTGGGAAGCGTACGGTTTTTTAACCCACTAAACTAACAGTGGGAGCAGCAACATACCAGGCATACTAGCCACGATCTTTATCATCCTCGGGGCTAACTAAAACCCTCTTACTCTTAGCTGCTAAGCCAAACACACCGTTTCGAAAAAGCCTAGGTGAGTAAAAATGAATCTGGTGGGGAAAAGTGAATTCAACATTCGCCATATTAGCAAGATGCCTCAGGCAAGCAACAACTCTCCATACAATCGGACCAATTTGGCCCAAACACACATTGAAAAAATGACAGAAGTCCAGAATAACCGGGTCATTGGCCGGTTTAAACCCTAGAGTAAAGGGATATGTGTAAATAAAAGAGTATCCTATTAAATAGGATGTAATCCTTTGGTTAGGGTTAGGAACGATAATTGGAAAATCATCACTGCAATGATAGTCCTTACGAACTATGGGGGCTAAAACTTCTATGATTTGAGTAGGAAAGGGGTCAGCATGATCTAAAGATTCAATTTGAGTCTTAAGGGATTCTCTATCATGGTGAAAGGAAATTTCAGATGGGACTATTTCCTCAACTAAAGGCTCACGAAGTGGCTCGGAAGATTCTTTGTTACGAGAAGAACTCCTTTGAGAATGTGAACCTCTAGTCCCAGAAAAAGAACCGGAGCTAGAAGAAGGAGTCGACATATTACCGCGAGCAGATCCATGGTTACAGAGTCTGCCCCCTCTCATATGCCTAATAGGAGCATTGGGAAAGCTATCCAGAATGGGGGTTCTCTTAGGGTTAGATGAAGCCATGGCAGAAAAGATTGAAGTGGAGCAGAGAAAAGAAAGAAGATTTCGAAAAATTGGAGTGTTTGATATGCTTTATGTAAAACAAGACACGAAGAGAAGTTATATTTATATTAATGGGTAACTGGCAAAGAAAAAAGTACGATTATGGAAGAACCATAATGATGATAACTGACACTTCGTATAAAGTGAAGCCGAAACAAAAGCCTAAAAAATGCTGCCAAGAAGTGCAACCAATGGGGAGATGACACGTGTCAATTGCATTAAAAGGAAGTGACAATTGAAGCATCAACTTCGTCAGAGCACTAATAGTGACAAAAATTCTCCTTTAATGAAACTCCAATTCACAAATATTCAAACTGATGAATAAATGAAAAGTGGGGGGACTATCTGTATTGGGAAAAAATAGTATTCAAATACATGTTGACGTGGCATGATACGTGAAATGGTTAATAAATTATGATCAGCCACAATTCAAGGGTTGTGAACAGCTATGAGAAGGAAGAAGTACGAGACGAGAGATTCAACGCCCCGTTCCTATTTAAACCTATTTACACACGAGCGATGAGAAGAATGAATTTGGTTAAATAAAAAGGGGCAAATACGACATTAAATACTAAAGCCGTTAAGGAATATATGTATTCAATACAATGATTATGCAACGCAACATTTAATATCATTAAATACTTATAATAGTCTCATTATGGCTTAGGCATAACGTACGTTCCTAGAGATTCTCAAAGGTACCTATAAAAGGAGGAATATGTAATCAGTTGTGGAGGAGTTACTATTGCAATATATCTTAATTTTCTTGCTTTCTGCTTATATCACTTCCAAGTCTTTTTATTTAAATTCTTTTTTCGATTACCAGTAACCCGATTCTTCTAAATTCAAGCTTTGCCAAGAAATCTATTTTTTGGTTAAACACAAAGGACTACGTAAAAGTCGATTAAGCGAGACAATACATATACCCCTACATAATGGAGGATGTAAAGACAATTATCAATTGCTATTTTATGAGAGTTTCACTAGTTGCTATTCTATTTCTTTAATCCAATAAAGGAATAGCATGAACAAATAATTGTGAAATTTCAAAAGACAATTAAAATGTTGGAAGACAATAACATTTTCAATATCCCGGACAAGCACGGGTTTTAAAATGTTTGCTTTTCATTGTGTTGTGTAAGAGTTTTATTATTCTTTTTTCTTTTTAACTATTTTATTATTGAAAGAAGAGAATCATTTTCAGCATTATACTTTCTTTTGCTTCATTTTGCTAATATATTTTATATATATATATATATTGTTAGGTTTAGATTCAAATTTCTTATTATTTACATGAATTATGTTATTTTATGATAAAATTTGGAAAATAAATCAGAAATGAGGGAGACTTTACTGTTTTCATGAAATTATTTTCAATGAAGTTGCATGGTACTGCTGGTTTTACAAAAATTAAGAAAGAACTTATATTAGTACCTTTTTTCCTTATTGTATTGGGAAAAATTGAATTTACATATAAAGATGACGTGTTATGACACGTGGATCGATCAAAGAGTTATGATTGGCAAGAAAGTATGAGCTACAGCAGATACGAGCAGAAACATGGAAAAAGGCACGAGCAACCATTCAAAAGACTTAGCACCCGTGCCTATTTAAAGTCATGAAGATCCGAGAATTACAGAGAATAAATCTGACACTATATGAGAGTGCAGATACAATATTTGATGAGTGTTAAATATTGAAAACGTTAGAGAATTTGTATAATGATTATGTAACGTATCATTTAATGTCTTTAATTGCCATAATTGCCTCTTTATGATAAAGGCAAAACGCATATCTCCATACAACAACAACAACAACAACTACCCAGTATGGTCCCACAAGGTGGGGTTTGGGGAGGGTAATATGTAGACAGGCCTTACCCCTACCCAAAAGAGCAGAGAGGCTGTTTCCAATAGTAACTATAAAAAGGAGATAATTGATCAATTGTAGGGACACGAAACACTATCTGAATATACTTGGGTTAATTTGTTTTTCTTAATTACATTCTATCTATCCAAATCGCTTTATTTTATACATTCTTGCAATTATCAGTAACCCGTGTTCTTCTAAATTATAATTTTAGTCAAAATTCCATTTTTTGGTTAAATAAATTGGTTCCGTTACCGGGAATCTGATAATCCATTCTATTTTCGCTTAACTTTCTTTGTTGCATCAACCATGTCGAACAACAATGACAACGTCCAAGGAAACCAAGAAAACTAAATAAACCAACAACTTCAGGGAGACCAGCAAGACAATAACACACTAATTCCTTCTCCACGGCGGCCTCATGAAGGTACTCCTGATAGATCTCATGTAGATGGACAGGCTCAATTCGAAAATGTTGAAGCTATGGATGAAGCCTTGCAATAACTTATTGCCTCACAGGTCAACAAAGCTCTTCAGCCTTTTGTTAGCCAATTACCTGCTGCTCCACCCACATCCACTCCAAATAAAAATACTCTGGAGAACTTTCGTTCCGGGCTTGTCAATTCAGGTAGCGGTGGAACCACCACCGACTCACAGGAGGGAAAATCGGGTAATTTAGTTAATTCTGATTTACAAAACTTAGTACTAACTTTGTAGAAACAGCTCAAAGAGCAAAGTGACCGCATAGAGCAAATACCCGGGGTGCCATCCATGATCAAAGGGGTAGATATGGAAAGTATTCTCAACAGCCCTGGAAGCCAAGTGTTGCTCCCCTCCCAATTCCAAAGAAGTTCAAAATGCTTGACATTACAAAGTATGATGGAACAATAGACCCACGAGACCACGTTACTGCATTTACAATCAGCATAAAAGGCAACGATTTGACTAAGAAGGATATTGAATTAGTTTTAGTCAAAAAATTTGGTGAAACACTCACTAAGGGAGCGCTAACATGGTATTCTCTTTTACCCAAAAATTCTATAAATTCTTTTGCTGAGCTTGCAGATTCTTTCATCAAAGCACACTCAGGAGCTCAAAAAGTCAAAAAAATAATGGAAGATATTTTCAAGATCAAGCAAGGGGACTCAGAATTGCTTAGGGAATTCGTAGACAGATTCCAACGTGAAAGAATGTTATTACCACATGTACCTGACAATTGGGCAGCTATAGCCTTCACAAGCAATTTGAATGAAAAGAGTTCACAAGCTACAAGGCGACTCAAGGAAAGCCTCCGTGAATTCCCAGCTATAACGTGGAATGATGTTTACAACAGGTACAGTACGAAGCTGAGGATAGAAGAAGATACTATTCTTCGATTTTAAAAAGAAGAAAAGTCAAGTTCGAGACGTGCGGAAACCGAAAAAAGATCTGGTAAAAATAGGTACGAGCCGTACATGGGACTTGCGGGAAAAGACTCACGGTCAAAACAGGATAGTCAAAGGTATGATCACAGGTCAAAGAATAGAGAGTCAGGTTCTTCATCAAGATTCAGGAACGATCGAAACATTCATGAGTCACGAGATGACAACAGAAGTTTGAAGGCAAGGTTTGGTGGTTACAATTTCACCGTGAGCACTTCTGAACTCGTAGCTGTTTTAAGAAGCATGGGAGATAAGGTACGATGGCCGAAGCAGATGAGATCAAATCCAAACAGACGAAACCCTGATCATTGGTGCAAATTCAATAATGATCACGGGCATAAAACGACAGATTGCAGGTTTTTGCAGGTGAAGTTGATCATTTGTTAAAACAGGGGTATCTCACCAAGTTATTCAGTGACAAAGGTAAACAAGCATACATGAAAAACAGGCAGGAGCCTCCAAAATCACCTTCTCCTAAAAGAACTGTCAACGTTATAAATGGGGGTGAAGACATCAATAGCGTATCATATACTACAGCTAACAAGATTTCCAAAGTTACAATTACCCACGGGAAACAACTACGACATGTGTTAGAGGAAGAAAATATTACATTCGATGATGCAGATGCCGAGGGTCAATTAACTCCACATAACGACGCACTGATAATATCTTTACTTGTACATGACACTAACGTGAAACGAGTTTTAATTGATCCAGGTAGTTCCGTGAACATTATTTTGTTACGAGTACTATGCGAGATGCAAGCAGAAGATAGATTGGTACCAAAAGCACATACTTTGTCAGGATTTGACAATTCCAGTATTGTAACAAAAGGGGAAGTGATGCTTACTACATTCGCAGAAGGCGTTGTCAAAGACACAAAATTTCAAGTTGTGGAAATGGAAATGGCTTACAATATAATTCTTGGTAGGCCATGGATCCACGACATGGATGTTGTTCCATCAACCTTGCATCAAGTCATTAAATTTCCAGCGCCATAGGGAATATGTCAAATCAGGAGAGACCAACAGACATCCAGGAGCATCAACTCCGTGGCGAATTGAAGTGCAAAAGGTGAAGAGAAATAGCAATTACAAAATCCAGTTGAGGGTAACATAATGTCAACCTCAACTGAACAAGGGCAAACATATGTGGATTCAAGGCCGATTCCATTCAAGAACCGAAGGATAATGAAAACATCAAAATGACGATTGAAGAGCTGGAGGCAGTGGTTTTGTTTATACATTGGCCAGAAAGAAAAGTGTATATAGGATCCAATTTCAACCCGGATATTAAACGTAAGTTGATTGAATTTTTAAAAGCTAACGCAACTTGTTTTGCTTGGTCCCATTCTGATATGACAGGTATACCATCGGAGTTAATGACTCACAAGTTGAATGAGGACCCATCTCATCCACCTATCAAACAAAAGAAAAGAAAGCATGGCACTTTCAAAAATTAGGTGATTTAGGATGTGGTGCATAAATTGTTAAAAAAATGGATCTATTCGTGAGGTAAAGTATCCTGAGTGGCTAGCCAACACTGTTGTAGTACCTAAAAAGAATGGTAAATGGCGAGTCTGTGTAGACTATACAGATCTTAAAAAACCTTGTCCTAGAGATTCTTTTCCATTATCTCATATAAATAAACTAATTCACGTTACTGCAGGGCATGAGTTGTTAAGTTTTTTATATGCATATTCAGGTTATAATCAGATTAAAATGGATCTGAGAGATGAAGAAAAAACTTCATTCATAACAGACGGGGGACTTACTGTTATAAAGTAATGCTCTTGGTCTAAAGAATGCAGGAGCAACGTATCAGAGGTTAGTTACCAAAATATTTCAAGAGCATTTGGGAAAAACTATGAAGGTCTATATAGATGATATGCTCGTTAAAACTCAGCACTCAGGAGATCATATATCGCATATATCTGAAACGTTTAAAATTTTGCGAAGATTTAATATGAAGTTAAATCCCGATAAATGTGATTTTGGTGTTGCATCAGGTAAGTTCTTAGGTTTTCTTGTTTCTAACCATGGTATTAAATTGAATCCTGCACAGATTAAGGCCATTGAAGAAATACCTGATATACTTTCGAGCAAGATAGAAGTTCAAAGATTAACAGGGAGGATTGCAGCCTTGGGAAGATTCATTTCTAAATCATCAGAGAAGTGCTTTAAATTCTTCTTATCCCTTAAGAAGAAGGACCATTTTGAATGTAATGAGCAATGTCAACAGGCACTCAGGAATTTGAAAACATACTTATCAAATCCACCTTTGCTAGCAAAACCAAAGGCTGGGGAAAGACTACTCATTTACCTTGTTGTTTCAGAAGTAGCGGTAAGTGTTGTTTTGGTTCGAGAAGAACAAGGTAAACAATCCCCTATCTATTATGTTAGTAAATATTTGTTAGACGCGGAGACGCAGTATCCTCAATTAGAAAAGCTTGCACTTGTATTAATCATGGCATTTAGGAAATTAAGACCTTGCTTTCAGTGTTATCCTATTGCTGTAAAAACCTACCCTTTACGTAATATATTACATAAGCATGAGTTATCAGGTAGGTTGGCTAAATGGGCTATAGAGTTAAGTGAATACGAAATCACGTACCAACCTAGAACTGTTATAAAATCACAAGTGTTAGTAGATTTTTTTGCTGATTTTAGCCAAGGGATGCAATTAGAAGCAAAATTACGGTACTCAATGGAGCTAATCCAGGAAAGTGGACTTTATTCGCTGATGGTTCATCTAACGTAAAAGATACAGGTTTAGGGATTGTTTTGGTACCACCTACGGGTGAAACCATTCGACAAGCTATCAAATGTCATTCTATAACTAACAATAAAGCAGAGTGTGAGGCTGTGATTGCAGGTTTAGAATTGGCACGAGAACTTGGCATAAATCAGATTATAATCAAAAGCGATTCACAACTCGTGATTAATCAAATGCTGGGGACTTATACAGCCAAGGAAACAAGGATGTAACAGTATTTAGAAAAGGTGCGGGAATTGATAAAGCAATTTCAAACCTGGAAAGTTATGCAAATACCGAGGGATGAAAATATCGAAGCAGACATCTTAGCTAATCTCGCATCTGCAGTTGACGTGGCAAGTGATGCAAGTGCCTCGGTTATTCATTTATTTCATCCAGTTCTCGACCCTGACAAGAATGAGGTAAATTTTAATAATTTAACTTAGGATTGGAGGAACGAGATTGTTGCTTTTTTGCAGTATGGAACCGTCGCTGATGACAAGAAAAAAGCTCATACGCTTCGAAAAAAGGCTGCTCGGTACTACTTAAACTAGGGTAACCTATATCGTAAAATGTTCGGTGGTCCCTTAGCCAGATGCCTCGGACCTTCTCAAATGTAATACATAATGAGGGAAATACACGAGGGGCATTGTGGGAATCATGTCGGAGGACGATAACTTGTAAGAACCTTAATTGGGTCAAGTTATTACTGGCCTAAAATGGAAGAAGAAATAGAAAGTTTCGTGGCCAAATGTGATAATTGTCAAGGGTACGGTAACAATATGCATAGACCCTCGGAGTTATTACATCCGGTCATCGCACCGTGGCCATTTATAAAATGAAGACTGGATATCGTGGGTCCACTACCACAAGCAAAAGGACAAGTAAAATTTCTGCTCGTGCTTACTGATTATTTTACTAAATGGGTAGAGGCAGGAGCATTCAAATAGGTACGAGAAAAGGAAGTCAAAGATTTTATTTGGCGGAATATCATATGCCGATTCGATGTACCAAAGGAGATCGTATATGATAATGGCCCCCAATTTATAGGAACTCAAATCACAGAATTTTTTCAAAATTGGCAGATGAGAAGGATTACATCTACACCTTATCATCCGGTGGGTAATGGGCAAGCAGACTCAACAAACAAGGTTATAATCAATAATTCAAGAAAGTGTTTGGAAGAGTTAAATAGAAATTGGCTAGAAGTGCTACTTGGTGTTTTATGGGCATATCACACAACAATAAAAACAAGCATGGGAGAAATACCATTTTCATTAGGTTATGGAGCAGAAACTTTAATTCCATTTGAGATAGGAGATCCAAGTACGAGGTTTACACATGAAACAGAAGAGTCTAATGATGAAAAAATGTGTATAAGCCTTGATTTACTTGAAGGAAGAAGGGAAGCTGCGTTAGTAAGAATGGCAGCACAAAAGCAAGTCATAGAACGGTACAACAACCGGAAAGCACGCCTCAGATTTTTCAAAATTGGGGACTTTGTGCTCAAAAAGGTTTTTCAATCTACAAAGACAGCTAATATGGAAAAATTAAGTCCAACATGGGAAGGACCCTATAGGATCTGTGGTATTGCAGGCAAAGGAGCATATAAATTGGAAACAATGGATGGCAAAGTATTACCTTCACATTGGAACGATGTTCACCTGAAGAGATATTATTTCTAAGGAATAGCCACGGTCAGGCTAAAAGCTAACCCGTACTAAATGATGAGTCACGACCTGTAAGGCAAACGGAATAAACTAAAATTCCTAGCCTAGGGTTATAATTATTCTAATAGAAATACAAACGGGTTAAGTAGTCTTCATCTATAATCGCATCTCTGAGTCCCGTATGTTTTTCCTTTTCAGAAAAATGACCAAATGAGAGAAACAATCAAGTGCTCGAGATTTCATACTTCAACGCTCAAACACTTGGGGGACTACATAATATACACGGGTATGTGTATAAAGAAGGCAAAGAAGATTGAGGAAAAATCAAGCCTGAAAAAGTCAAGTGCAGAGTAAAAGTCACGAAGTCACGAGCCAAGACCAAAGAAAACCTTACTGTAGTTAGGGTAAAAGCTTTGTACTAAAACGGATTATAAAGAAAAACCTCATGTTTATTATTCTGAAATAGGTTATAAAGAAAAACCTCGTATTTATTATTTTTTCTTAAAAATGTGTTACAAGAAAAACAGTTACGAGAAAGTTATAGATGTAATTCAAATATATGTAAAGTATTATTCAAAACTAGACAAAGTTTAAATAAAAACTTGTCAATGTTATTTCAAAAGAAACATGTGTGTTCCTATTTCTCTCATCGTATGTTAACACCATTATGAAGTTGAGATGTCTTCTTCATTAAGTGTCTAAATATAAAAGGGCCCTCTTTTATAAAATTCATGTTTAAATTACTTATTCATGAAGTTAACAGAAATATTTTCTAAAGAATAAAAATGCAAATTATTCTATAAGTCCTTAGAAATAAAGGCGAGAATAAATTAAATAGAAGTTCAAGATAATAACGAGAAAACTTCTTAAATACTAAAAAGCTTAAGACTAAGTAAAACTTAGTCATAAAACTTCAAATTGTTTATACAATTGCCCCATGAAAGGTCTGGGGACTTGAGTGTCCAAAATAAACCCTCAAACAAAACCAATGGCTTTAAACATAACCTTCCAAAAAGGTACCTGCAAAAGAAAAGAGAATTCAAATAGTTTAAACTTATCAATAAGAAGATGAGGGAACTGTAGAAGGAGTACCAACGGAAACGGACTCAACTTGGGCAGGTGCATCAATAGTTGCGGGTTGAATTTGACTTACAACAACATGCTCGACTGGGCTTGGAAGAGTTGGGATACTCATATCGGCTTCAACATTCACGGGAGCTTCGATCACAAGAGAAGGAAAATCTTGAGTTTGCTGAGCTTTCTCAATAGCTTCATTTATTTTTGCTAACTCAGACTCCAAGTTAAAATTCTCCTTGCTGGCTTCAACAAGAGTATCCCGGCGAGAATTTAAAAATGCCTAACTTACCTCCATGGTAGACTTGTCCTCGAGGATCTTATAATCCCTCTCCCAAGCAACAATGTCATCATGCAACTTCTCATTTTTAGCCAAGACAGTTGTGTAAGAAGCTTGAAGAGAGGCATGGGAAGTCTCCAAGGTACGAACCTTATCAGAAGAAATTCGAAGGTCTTATGTTCTTGAGTCAAATTATGCACGAGCTCTCTAGCATAAAATTCTTTTTCATCCAAAAGAACCTCCAGTCCTCTAATTTCTTCACTAGCCTTGGACAACTGCTCAGAAAAGGAAGATTCGAGACAAGCTTTTTCTTTCTCCGCCTAACTTGAGGAAGCCTTTAAAACTTCCAAATCCAAAGTTAAGGCCCGTACCTGCTGCTCCAAGGTAATCTTGCTTTCCTCTAAATAGTCCATGACAATCTGAAGACTTTCGAACTGCTCCTTCCAATTGAATGCTTCTAATTGATAATCTCGCATTAATTATTCTATGAGGGTAACCCTTTTTATCATCTGTGCCGATGAGATTGGCCTAAAAAGAAAGAAAGGGAAATAAGAATCTTAAAGATAAAGAAAATGACAGAAGAAAGAAAATAAAATACCTTCGAAGTACAATGCACGATATCGTTCATTAGGGTCAAGGAACGATGGCTCTCCAACTTAGCCTTCTCAACCGGACCAATTAAAGGCTTTAGCCACACGTCCGCTTGACCCAATTTTCTTAAAAGATTACCCTTAGCGGGGACTTCAATGATCACCTGCCTCATGGCACCACCTCTACTAGAGGAACCAACCTCTACATGGTAAGAAAGTAGAGGAAGAGTTGTTGAATGAGGCATGGTGGAAGTAGTAAAAACAGCAGCTTGGGGAGGACTAGGAACAGTCGAGACGGACAAGGAAGGAATCACAGACACGGGAGTAGAATAAGAAGCTAGGGGAGTCTCATCAGAAACCGGGCGTAAGTTCTCATTGCCAAACCCGCTAATAAAAAGTTGCTCAACAGAGTCGTAAGCAGCAGCGGGAGCAACGTCGTCATCAAGAACTACAACTGGACTCCCAATAGGCTCGGTAAGAGGAGAAGAGCTGAGGGGAGATGTTTCCGCTTTATCTTCAGACACAATACGTCTCCTGTCCTGTGGCCTTGCTATTTGGGCATCCCCATCTGCTTCTTCATCAGAGTCCCGATCGGCAATGTCTTTTCTTTTCGATGACGGACTCGAGACTATTTCTTGGGCCCTTTCCAAAGAGATACGAGAAGCTACAATTGACTCCGCAGTAACTCCTCGAACAACAAATCTTGATAAAAAGATGGATTGAGATTAGTGCAATATGATAAATAAATAAATACAACAAATGTATGAAAGGTAAAATGAAAACTCTTACCATGAGTTTTTACTTTCCAACCGAATTGGTTAGAAACGGTCTTCCAAGACCTACCATCCATTGATGTGGTCTTCAATAACTTTTCTACTCAATCACGAAAATTGGGAACCTCGTCCACAACTCCCATGATTGCTGGAAAAAGAAAATAGAATTAGAAAAATCAGTTAGTTGAAAGAAAAGGTACGAGAGAGCTAAAGTACTCACGTGCAAAGTTCCACTTCTTAGGGAAGGGAACATTTTGTTCACACACTAAACCAAGGGTGGGGGCAGAAACAAACCTGGCGTACCAGCCACGGTCTTTATCATCTTCAGGGTTTACCAAAACCCTCTTGGTCCTGGCTACTAGTGTAAAAACCCCATTGTGAAAGAGTCTAGGGGCGTAAAGATGAATCAAGTGTGGAAAAGTGAAAGGAAACCTAGCTGTATTAGTCAGAGGCCTCAAGCAGGAAATATCCCTCCATATGATTGGGCCAATTTGACCCAAGCAGACATCGAAGAAGCGACAAAACTCGAGAATAACAGGGTCAATAGCCGATTGAAACCCTAAGGTGAACAGGTATGTATAGACAAAAAAATACCCAGTTATGTAAGAGGTAATTCTTTGGTTTGGATTGGGAATAATAATAGAAAAATCACTACTCCAGTGACAATCTCTACGAACTAAAGGAATCAAACATTCTATAATTTGGGTAGGATAAGGATTAGCCCGATCTAAAGAAGCAACTTGGTTTCTAAGTGACACCCTATCAATATAGAAGGATAATTCTGCAACGACTATCTCTTCTACTAATGGTTCACGAAGAGGTTTGGAAGAATCCTTACCCCTAGAAAAGGACGTTTGAGAGACATAACCTCTAGTTCTAGAAGAGGGACCAGAACTAGGAGAAGGAACAGAAGAACCGCGTGCAGAAGAAGATCCTAAGTTACAAAATCTACCACCCCTTCTGCTCCTACTGAGGACATTGAGGAAGCTATCAACTATGGAAACCTTACTAGGGTTAGGGTTTGATGAAGACATGGTGATATGAAGAAGAAGCAAAAACAAAGGTTTGAGAAATTGGATATTTAGAAAAATTTATGAAGTAAAGACAAAGAAGGAAGTTATATTTATACTCGAAAGCAACCGTCAACGGAAAGGGTGTAATGATGGAAGAATCATAATGACAACTAACGCTTCATGTACAGCGGAACCGTAAAAAAGCCAAAAAAATGCTGCAGAATCATAGAACTAATGAAAAGTTGACACGTGTCAAGAACATTAATTAGAAGTGACAACTGGAACGTCGATCTTGTCACAACATTAATAGTGACAAAAATTCCCTCTTAAATGAAATTCCACTTCTCAAATATTCAATCAGTGAATAAAAGGCAAGTGTGGGGACTATCTGTATTCGGAAAAATTAAATTTACATATAAAGATGACGTGTCGTGACACGTGGATCAGTCAAAGAGCTATGATTGGCTAGAAAGTATGAGTTACAGCAAATACGAGCAGAAACATGGAAAAGGCATGAGCAGCCATTCAAAGGACTTAGCACCCATGCCTATTTAAAGTCATTTAGGTCCGAGAATCATGGAGAATGAATCTGACACTATATGAGAGTGCAGATACAACATTTGATGAGTTTTAAATATTGAAAACGTTAGAGAATTTGTATAATGATTATGTAAAGTAGCATTTAATGTCTTTAATTGTCATAATTGCCTCTTTATGACAAAGGCAAAACGCATATCTCCATAGTAACTATAAAAAGCAGATAATTGATCAATTGTAGGAACACGAAACACTATCTGAATATACTTGGGTTAACTTGTTTTTCTTAATTACATTCTAGCTATCCAAATTGCTTTCTTTTATACATTCTTGCGATCATCAGTAACCCGTGTTCTTCTAAATTATAGCTTTAGTCAAAATTTTATTTTTTGGTTAAACACTTATCTTTTAAAATAATGACTAACACAAATAAGTAGTGCAGATTGTGCAGTGACTTCTTGTAGTGTTGACGATAGGAGTGGCAAATGGATAGGTCGGATCGGATATGGTCGGGTCGAAAACGGATAATGAAAAAACGGATACATTAGCTTACACGATCCATTCTAATACGGATAAAAAACGGCTTAACCGTCAGATAATATGGGTAACCATATTATCCATGACTCCTTGCATATGATCACTTTTGGGAGAACTCTTAGTCTCCTTAACTTGAGGAACCTCCAATTTGAGACTTTACAAATGTAAAAGTTAGATTCATTGATTATCCATTGGTTACTCAATGGGCATCCATTTTCTAAATGAATAATATTGTTCTTATCTATATTTGATCTGTTTCTAAAAAGTTTATTATCCAACTCATTCCTTAGTGGATAATATGGGTGATTAAATATTTTCTTTTAACCATGTTGCCACCCCTAGTGACGATATCGTGTGTGTGGGGTTCTTATTTTATTTTATTTTTTTTGGGGGGGGCGTGTGGTGGTGGGAGTGGTTACTTAGACCAATTTTTTCTCCAAATACTAGGATTTCAAAAAAAAAATTCCAATTTTTTTTCCAAAACCATGGAAACCCCTACTCCATCGGCCGCCATCGCTATTGAGCCATTTCTGGCAACTTGACAAATAAAAAGGCCTTGGCCGGCTCCAGCGGGTCTCTCTCTTTGTTTACCCATTTTCTTTGCCGTTTTCTCTCAAAACCTAACCTACTTTCTCTATCATTCCCGCACTTTTAGAGCCCGTTTGGCTTAGCTGATTTAGAGTAGTTGATAAGCATTAGGTGCTGAAAAGTACTTTAAGTGCTGAAACTGATTTAAAAAATAAGCAGTTACGCATTTGGATAAAAGTGCTGAAATTAATAATAAGCAGCTGAATAACTGGGTATACGAAGAGTTTTGTTTTAAAAAGAAGTATTTTAGGGATAGAATGGTAAATATTTTGGTCAAACCTAAAGTGCTTATAAGCTGAAATTTGATAAGTTGGGGGAGATCAACTTATGACTTTGACTTATTTTTGGCTTATAAGCACTTTACTTATAAGCACTTTTAATTTTACCAAACACGTAGATAAGTTAAAAAGTGCTTATAAGCCAGTTTGACCAACTTATAAGCTTAGCCAAACACCCTCTTACTCTTTTTCTAGGTATGTACACAACTTATGTATATACGTTGTGTTTATACAGATTATACAATGTATTTACACAACTTATCCATGTGTGTATACGCTGAGGATACACTTAGGATACAGTTATTATACGGTGAGTGTATACATGCGGCTTCACCTTCCTTTCAATCATAGAACTAATTAGAATGAGATTTTAATTTATCTATACTAATTTTGAAAACTTAGTTACCTTCACTATTGAGGTTTTAACTTAATTACAAGTTCATATACAATTACCAATTTTATACAAAATAATGTATTAGACTCTAATTTTTCATACTTTCTTTCCCTCTTCCACCCCCAAAATTCAAATTATAAATTAACAGAATAATAGTTGGCCGCTTTCTCCTCAACTTCAGCCATACCTTTACGAGAACAAAGAGATTTGGCATCAAGCAATTCTATTATGTTTTCTCTTTCTTTTTATTTTCTATTTTTTTTCTATGTAACGAATTATCACCTTTGAATGAGGGAAGATTGTTAATTTCTTTTAGCTTTTTGGATTCAATAAATAAAATAGTACTAATTAAAAGTGAGTATATTGAACTGAAAACTATGTTAATCCATTAGAAAGCTTAAAAGCATTAAATTCGAAAATCGAAATTTGCAAAATTATTTTTTGTATGGATTGGGTTGTTGCAAATGATTAGGAATATCATTTGGAGTTTATATCTAAATTCTGAGACAACTTGGTGAAGATTCGAGGTGGTTTTGCTTGAAATTTCAGATTAAAACTCAAAAACAAAAAACATAGACAAATTGTATATATTTTGTATGTCGAGTGTAGATATTGTATACAAAATACAAAAAATATGTATTTAAGTTACAGATAAATTGTAAATTTTCACCGGATTGTATATATTTTGTAAAAAAAACTTTAGTTACTGTCTATAAATATAAAAACTTAGACCAAACCTGGTAAATAAGTTTAGATTTCGTATATATACAAAAAAATCTCAATTAAAAATAAAACTCAAAATATCACAAGCCCCTTATCCAGACTCGAGTCTAACGTTTGCTCGTATAATTTTTAGTTTGCAAAAGAAATATAAAAAAATCATTTACTTGACAACTTATACAAAAGGGATAACTGGCGAGAATTGTACTAAGGGTATGTGTATATTATAGTAACTTGGTAAGTTTACATTATAGTAACTGGTTGGAACCATTTAAATTTACTATATCTAAATAAGACAATATACAGTTGAAAATAAAATGATACATAGCTATGATAACAAATTATTCTTTCAAATCTGATTATATATTTCAAAATCCATAATCTAATCATAATTAGTGTTTGATTTGATTCACTCTTTAGATATTCTACAAGCTATAAAAGCACACTCTTGGTTACCTTGATTATCCAAAGTAAGCAGAGAAAAACGTAAAGAACAATCTAAGACTACATATAGAGTGCATTTCTAAAAGGAGAATGGCAAAACTTTTGACTTGTGTCCTTCTCATTGCTGTTATGTTTCTTGGTAATCATTAACATACACTCCCTTCTCTTTTTGGTATTTCAATACTTGCTATTCCCATGCAAATTACCTAATGTTAGTACGTAATTTTTTATTTTTTTTGCCCATTTTGTGTTTTATTCTCAGTTGGAACAACGATCCCATCAACAAAGGCGGCAGACACCTGCTATTAGATACATACAGAAATATTGTGTGATCAAGGCAAAGTTGAACCAAAATGCTTGCCATTTTGCAAGCAGAAATTTGGACCCCAAGCTGGTGCCCAATGCATTGAAAATATTGGCATTGAGGGTCCTTTTTGTGCTTGCAATTATCCTTGCTAGTCACCTTTTCTCTTTCTTTTTTTAATAAATTTTAATCATTTCTATATGATATCTCATATTATTATGTATTATTTGTGCTCCTGGAGCCTTTGCAATGAAAAGTCTCTCTTTATTTAAATTTTGCTGTTTATTTTTCTTCATTCTTCATCCATGAAAATTGATTAAATTTTTAGAGGAGTCTATACATATGCTCATAGGGAATTAATTTAAGTGCAACGGACTCAAGGATACAATATATCTTATAAAAAACAAACAAATGATTTTACTTTAATACAATTTTGAGCATTACAACTGTCGTAGGGAAAGAAAAATTAATGAATTATTTTTCATTATGCCATATCTCCTACTAGGGGTTGGTCTCCTGCATCTCGTTCAATGCTTGAGATTCTCGATTTTGGCTGTATAATAATAGAACAGGAAAAATAATTAGAAAACAAAATCAGCTGGAATCATCAAGTGGAAAAAATATAGAAATGAGTTTGTACCTTTGAGCTCCATCATACTACAGTCGGCATCACATTTCATCTCACAATAAGTGTAGCCATGGCCCTCATCAGCGCATTCCTTTTGACAATTGTCAAAGCACCGTTTGAAAACTTCATCGGCTTCAGCTACGTGAACATGCACAGCTGACAACACAACCATGCACATTACAAACACTGCTACTACCTTCTTTGCTTCCATTTTATTTAATTTCTCGCTTTTCTTTTTCAATTTGCTGGTTGGTTTATTACCCTTGGACAATTTGTTAATGAACATTAAATTGTATTTATAGGTTATTCTGACCCTTTACGTTTTAGGATATACCTTAGAGTAAGGGAAAGCTCGTGGATTTCCTGGGATTTTGGAAAATGAAGAGTCATTCATTAGACTTGTGTTCCATAATTTGGGGAAAGCAAGTGTATGTTATTCCGTATTACAGCAATTTTGCTCATTAATTCAAGAAATTATTTTGACTACACAATAATTGACTGGAAGGTGGGCAACGCTTTTGTTAACTTCTTAGGACAATTACAGTAATTTTTTCAAAAAATTTCAGTATCAACTAGAGAAAATAAACCCAGGCTTTGTGATTTTACAAGATTAGTGCTCCCTCCATTATTCCGGTTTATGTTTACAATATTTCCTTTTTAGTTTGTTTATAAAATAACGGTAGCTTTTTAAAGATGAAAGTAATTAAACTTAAATTTATTATTTGACGATAAATAATGTCACGATCCAAAATTCACTAAGGGTCGTGATGGTGCCGAATACTACTGTCAGGCAAGCCAACCCAAATTATTTGAAGAAGTTCTCATTTTTAACAATCTTGAAAACAAAGATTTTCCTTAAATTTTTCATAAAATAAAAAAATAACTGCTTCGATTCAGATAAAATAATAAACAATTAGTACAAAATATTTCAAAACCATCCCAGAACCTGGTGTCACAAGTGCTTGAGCATCTACTGATAAGGGAATAAGATACAACATCCGTCCAGAATATAGTGGACATGAAATAAATACAATATACTAGAAGGGACTATACTAGCTGTGGACCACCTCGAATAATGCCACTCACCTAGTCCCAGAATCATCCGTGTTGCTACGCCCAGTAGGCCACTAGAGTTACATATACCTGTGCAACAAAAATGCACAGAAGTGTAGTATGAGTACGAAAACAACGTGTACTCAATGAGTATCCCGTCTAATCTCGAAGAAGTAGAGACGAAATGGTCAACTTCGACACTTATGGTCCAATAATAATATGGTGAAGATGTTAGGATAACATGGATTTATCTAGCAATTATAACTCATAGAGCAAGAAAACAGGTAACACTTTCTCAAATAACAATGAAATTCAAAGATTTACTTTTCGTTATCTTTATAGTTTATAGCGGCCATAAAAGGGCAATATCAACTTCAATAAGTTTCAGGATAAGCAATGCAAGCATGCGCATATTATGCCGAGGCGACGACCCGATCCAACAGAAATAAAGTGTGCACTTGCCGAGGGTCGACGACGCGCCTATAGATGCATCTATTTAATCTGCCGAGGCATTCGGCCCGTTCCATAAATAAACACACAGACAGTCAATCAAGAAGTCCATACGGAGTAATTATCCAATGAAAACAAATCCTCTTTAACCATTTAAGAAAACGAAGTTTTATCTGTTTAGAAATTCGTTTACTAATTCGATGTGATTTAAGCAATTCAAGCTATCAATAAGTACGTAAATAATCCAAGTATAGTATGCTTTTGGGTCCTAACTACTCGGAAAGTAGCATAATAGTAGCTACGCACGGACTCTCGTCACCTCATGCATCCGTAGCCCCTACAATTAGGAGCACATAATCAATTATTTCACCTATGGGGACAATTCCCTCTTACAAGGTTAAAAAGGAGACTCACCTTGCTCCGAAGATCCATAACCGACATTCCTCGCCCTTCTGAAGACCAGGATCGATGCACAATGCTCGAAAACTAGCCAATAATGATACCAATCCATTAATATATGATCAATTATTCATTACAACCCAATTCATAACAAATTCCTAACCCCGATCGAAAAGTTGACAAAAATGCCCTCGGGCCCACGTGCTCGGAATCCGAAATTTTCTGAAGATAAAGTTTACCCATAAACTCACGAACTCAAATATATGATTTTCTCTAAATTCCATACCCAAAATAGTGGTCAAATTCCAAGAATACTAATCTTTCTAGGTTTTCCCTCAAACCTCAAGTTTTGTACAAATTCCATGCTCAAATCCATGCATAATTGATGTATTTAACTCAAAGTAGACGGGGATAAATTACCTTGGCGTTGATGACGAAAATCCCCTCTTGAAGCTCTCCAAAATCGCCCATGCCAAGTGAAAAATGGGAGAGGAATGGCCAAATCCCGGATTTAAAACAACTCCCTACCTCCAGCTATTTCCGCACTAGCGGCCCCTTGACCGCTTCTGCGGTTCCGCAGGTGCGGTCCAAATGCCGCTTCTGCGGACACGGGGCTCCCAGCCCATTTTTGCTTCTGCGGACAGGCCCACCGCGTCTGCAGATATTGGGCCGCTTCTGCGATCTTGGGCCGCTTCTGCGAGGCTGCGATCGCTTCTGCAGTTCCGCTTCTGCGGATTTTGGGCCACTTCTGCGGTCCCTTCTCTTCTAGCCGAAACCGCATCTGCGGTTAAATCTCTTGCTTCTGCACGGCCGCTTCTGTGGTCCACCCTCCGTAGAAGCGATTATACCAACAACCAGACCCCTTCCGCAATCCAAAATTCCAAATTTCGATCTGTTAACCACCCGGAATCCACCCGAAACCCCCAGGACCTCAACCAAACCTACCAACCAATCCCAAAACACATTACGTACTTGCTCGAGGCCTCAAATCACATCAAACAACACTAAAATCATGAATCGACCTCCAATACAAACTTAATGAACTTTAGAATTTCAAACTTCTATTTCTGATGTTTAAACCTTTCAAATCACGTCCAATTGACCTCAAATTTTGCGCACAAGTCATATTCGACATTACGGACCTACTCCAACTTTCGAAATCGGATTCCGACCCCGATATCAAAAAGTCCACTTTCGGTCGAACTTCTTAAAAACCTTCAATTTTCTATCTTTAGCCAAATGGCTCCCAAAATGACCTATGGACCTCCGAATTCACTTCTGATCACGCTCCCAACTCCAGAATCACCATACGGAGCTGCTCCCAGACTCGGAATCCCAAACGGACATTGATAACACTGAAATGCACTTCAAACCAAACTTATGAAATTTCTTCCAAAATGCTAACTTCCACAATAAGCGCCAAAACGCTCCCGGGTTATCCAAAACCCGATCCGGGCATACGCCCAAGTCTGAAATCATCATACAAACTTGCTGGAACCTTCAGATCCCGATTCCGAGGTCGTTTTCTCAAAATTCCAATCCTAGTTAATTCTTTCGACTTTAAGCTTCCAAAATGAGAATTCTATTTCCAAATCAACTCTGAACTTCCTGAAACTTAATTCCGACCACGCGTATAAGTCATAATGCATGAAATGAAGCTGTTCATGGCCTCAGACTGCTGAATGATGTTCTAGAGCTCAAAATGACCGGTCGGGTCATTACATTCTCTCCCACTTAAACCTATGTTCGTCCTCGAACGTGCTGAGAACTACACTGAAGTAGTCGGAAATCACTTTTTAATTTCTCATGCACCTTCCCGTGCTACCACAACTTAGTTGAGCACATTAGCTCGATAAATTCTGAAGATATTCCCTTTTCAAGCAAATAAGCATTAGAGCCCAATTCCAACATCCAAAATTCTATGCCCGACATGTTTCCAACATACGATCACCATATCAATCACTACACACATCCCAAACACGATTGCATACCTTAAGCTGGATTCACAACTTGCACAACTTTACTCACAGAACCACAATAACATCCTCTGATCGAATTAACCGAAATTCCACGAATACGATGCCCCCATTGCACCTCATGACCTACATAGGTCTTGCTCTAATTCTTACAATATCGCCACAAGGGAAGAGATGTGCAGAAACTCATAATCAACTGCCGAGTCAACCAATCATCGAGTCTATACTTTTGACTAGAAACATTACCACATTTTGAACCAAATAATGATCTTTGCTCCTTAATATATTCCATATAGTCAGATTGCACTGATCCTGAATCCAATGATTTCGTCTCACCCAGTACGAACTGTTCAGGCAATAAGCCACCCCGACACGAACAAAAGTCTCATATGATGCCACAATGAGCAAATAGGCTACCAATTAGAATACAATACAAAAAGGAAAACGAACTCCGGAAGGAATTACCTAACTCAGGCACTAATACGGGCTTTCCTTAGAAAATAGGAAGCAAGACATACAAAAATAGCATATAGAAAACTATACTCAACATCACACTATTGCGGCGCGCAACCCGATCCAAATAACATACCCATGGCGGCGTGCCACCTAATCCACACATAGATCTCACATAAGGAGATGCACATCGAGCTAAATTTGCTTATTATAATGAAATACCAAATTTCGGTCACAAGCACGCTAGGTGCATAATACCATCCCTGAGGAGACATATAGCGATATAAGCTACGAAACTCAAGCACACTGAGGTGCGATATACAAATCTGAATCTCAAGAGCCAATATACTCGTATAACATCATTTCTACATGGATCCTCAACACATAAGAAATTTCTCAAGCCGTCTCACAACTCACACGGCGCAATGTATCACTACTTGATATATCCGACAATGAAATTACACCCTGACCACTCCCCCATAAGGAGCGCATTACTGAAATGAACACGTTTGGCCTAATATAAAGCCCATATTCACATTTGAGTTCATCCGCTGACCTTAAGATGATTCTGGTCTCACTGACTAGGCTAATAACCTTTCCAAGGATCATAATAACTCTCCTTTCTTTCATAACGCATAAGAATAACCATCATAACCGGAGCAAACCTCCATAGTCCATAACCCAATAAACAAAGTGCCCTCCTGGCATAAATTCTCAAATTAATGATATTACCATAATCCTCATACTTGGTTTAAATCTTTAATCAATCAAGTGACTACATGTCACACTTATACAATGTTCCCGTGGGACACGCTCCCACAACCTTCTGAAGTGAATAATGGGTCCGTACATCCAAACCACCGGCCGCACTAAAGCTGAAGAGCGATCAAGAATCATTAACCAGGATGTAAAGCCTATTTCACCAAAACACCGATCTCAGATGACGCTGAAGACAATACCAACTTACCGTAAACACCGAAACTCCTTTCCTGCTCATCCGAGATTGTGACATCCTTGTCCACACCGAGCTGCTACCTTCATCTTTACTTCAAATTCTATACCACTCACTGCACCCATCATGCCAACATGCAATAGAACACAATTCTCATCATAACTCCGGAACCACTAATAGGTTAACACCTCATCACATAAAAGCTTTTCACTGAACTCACTTTAGGAGGAACATAGCAACACACAGGTGAATCCTCATAATCGTAGAACATTCAAATCCTTAAGTAGTGGTCTAATCCACCACAACCCTTCCGAGATCCGCCCCCACATAACGGCCATAACAGAAGGATACTTCTGATTAACATCAATTAATACGGCCAACAGGCCTCACACGTACCACCACAAATCACCCTCATAACATGATCACACTGAGGGAATTGATCTCCACCCCTAATATGCCAACTCAACTATGGCTAGCCAATTTATCTTCTTTCGATTTACCCTGATTGCCTTAGAAATAATTGCAAATCCCTTCAGCACCAAGCACACTCCATCCGCACTCGTCCCGAGTGACCTTGTGTCACGAGGCCATGCCACCTCAAATCTCATGATCTATTTCATACCTTCCAAATGCTACACCGCAAGTCAAAACATCATCGAACACTCTGTGCCTTTTCTCTTAAGCTGCTATAACGCTTGATTCTTAATCGTACCTATAATATCGACATCATTAGGCACCACACTTTACCTCTTGAATCCACTAGAGTTGTTACTAATAGCCACCCGCTCTGACGTGGTCCTGAATATAATCAACTCCATGAATACCTTCTCGATGGAGCACCCGACAGAATCACTCCCCAAGTCTAAACATGGGCCAATAAGGCCAACGATAAAACACCTTTAATAATTCCTTTGCTCAATTTACCACTTATGTTCTTTTATCATAGCTGGAATAACCCATCAATATGCTGACCACCAGAAACTTCACAAGTAGTTAACCATGCAACCCAATCATAGACGGTGGGACTCTCCCACTTAGCTCGAAACCATTATTACACAACTCTGGAGTTCACCAGGATTCTTAATCCCTTACTGACATAACCTTGCGCCATCAACCGCCAATATTCTCAATATCTTACCGTAGAAACCCCTTTTTATACTTAGAATCATCAACAACATCCACGCGACCGATCCCTTCGCTGCATAACCAATAAAATTCTTTACAGAAGCTTCGCCAACTATACGACTACTAACCTGCTCACAGGGAATAACCCACCTGAGTCGGAGCTCATTTTCTAGTTGCACAAGTCCATTCACCCCTCGTGGACATCAATTAAATTTGTGGCAACATCCTCCCAATTCAAAGTCATGTTGTATCCTTCTTCTTTTCCGGCAGCTCCTTTCTGTTATATCCAATCTCTTGCCGCGCGAGAACCCCTACTTCAAATTAGGTCCGTAGACCCCAATCACAATTCTCTGAAATTCTCAAATCACTCCAAACTCTCCTTAAGGTGCGTAGTCATCCTACCACAATGCCCATATGCAACTACACCACTCTCCCACTTTGGCGGAACTCATCCCTTTAATCGACTACTCGCCCTTTTTTCCTTATACTTGGCCTTCTAGAAATTTTAGCCACTGCTTGACACTTCCCAAACGTCTTTCCTCATTTTTTGCTTCTCAATTATTGCCTTAGATGAAATCTAACTTTGTAGCACTTGAACCCACAAATCACTACTAACTTTAAACCTTTTTGAAGATCATCTTTCTCGAGCCGTCATCCTTAGAAACACCGGTTCCATCTTGAACTGCCGCACTCCGCAATCTCTAACTGTCATTTCTTTGATACTGACCCACAATGTCCTGCTACAAGGGCAATTTTAGAAGATCATGACGCCGGCGAATTTAGTATATTCAATAAGGACATCGACACCTTATTATAGAAGAAAACTCCACCACGCTCACAAATGTTGAGTCTTGTTACCCTATCAACCCAAACCTGAACATCCTCAGCCCGTTTGCCTTCCCCTCTCTGGAAATAAAATATCGAATCTGTAGACCATGCACTGAGTAAACCTCCCTTCAAGTCATTCACTGCCTCTACACGTAGGCAACCATCCTTCCATCTATCAATACTGCAGAATAATTGTTCATAAGCATCATGGCAACCTGTGCCTAGCCTCAAGGCTCTCAAAAGTACCGCTACTGAGCTGAAACAATAAAATATCCTTCCACAAGGCGATGATAATAGCTTACACAACCTCGCAGGGAGAAACACCCCGCACCATGTTCGTAGTACAATTACAATCCTTCAATTCTCGATTTATAACAAGCGGTTTGCGTCGCGTAAGATTGAGTAGGAAGGAAACAAGGGCCTAAGCCTCAAGGAATTAAATCGCACGATGATGAATCAAGAAGGGAAGTACTCCTAACAGCCCTGTAGCCTCCCGAGGATAAGTATAGACATCTCCATACCGATCCACGAGACTCTACTAGACTTGCTCATGACTCGTCAGACCTATGGGAACCTAGTGCTCTGATACCATGTTGTCACGACCCAATATCCACTAAGGGTCGTGATGGTGCCGGACACTGCTATCAGGCAAGCCAATCAAAATTATTTGAAGAAGTTCTCATTTTTAAGAATCTTAAAAACTAAGATTTTCCTTCAATTTTCATAAATTGAAAAGATAACTGCTTCGATTCAGATTAAATAATAAGCAATTAGTACAAAATATTTCAAAACCATCCCAGAACCCTGTGTCACATGTGCATGAGCATCTACTAATAAGGGAATAAGATACAACATCCATCTGGATACAGTGGAAGAGAAATAAATACAATATATTCAAAGGGACTACACTAGCTGTGGACCGCCTCAAATAATGTCACTCACCTAGTCCCAAAATCATCCGTGCTACTATGCCCAGTAGGCCGCTAGAGTTACATATACCTGTGCAACAAAAATGCACTTATGAGTCCGAAAACAACATGTACTTAATGAGTATCCCATCTAATCTCGAAGAAATAGAGACGAGATGGTCAACTTCGACACTTACTAGTGGTCCAATAATAATATGGTGAAGATGTGAGGATAACATGGATTTATCTAGCAATTATAACTCATAGAGCAAGAAAACAGGTAACACCTTCTCAAATAAAATGAAATTTCAAGATTTACATTTCGCTATCTTTATAGTTTATAGCGGCCATAAAAAGGCAATATCAACTTCAATAAGTTTCAGGATAAACAATGCAAGCATGCGCATATTATGCTGAGTTGACGGCCCGATCCAATAAAAATAAACTGTGCACTTACCGAGGGTCGACGGTGCGCTTATAGATCAATCTACTTAATCTGCCGAGGTGTTTGACCCGTTCCATAAATAAACACACAGACACTCAATCAAGAAGTCCACATGGAGTAATTATCCAATGAAAACAAATCCTCTTTAACCATTTAAGAAAATGAAGTTTTATAGGTTTAGAATTTCGTTTACTAATTCGATGTGATTTAAGCAATTCAAGCTATCAATAAGTACGTAAATAATCCAAGTATAGCATGCTTTTGGATCCTAACTACCTGGACAGTAGCATAATAGTAGCTACGCACGGATTCTCGTCATCTCGTGCGTACGTAACCCCCACAATTAGGAGCGCATAATCAATTATTTCACCTATGGAGACAATTCCCTCTTACAAGGTTAGAAAGGAGACTCACCTCACTCCGAAGATCCATAACCGGCATTCCTCACCCTTTCGAAGACCCGAATCGATGCACAACTCTCCAAAACTAGCCAATAATGATACCAATCCATTAATATATGATCAATTATTCATTAAAACCCAATTCATAACAAATTCCTAACCCCGATCGAAAAGTTGACAAAAATGCACTCGGGCCCACGTGCCCGGAATCCGAAAATTTCTGAAGATAAAGTTTACCCA
This sequence comes from Nicotiana glauca, assembly GCA_026770625.1. NCBI lineage: Eukaryota > Viridiplantae > Streptophyta > Magnoliopsida > Solanales > Solanaceae > Nicotiana > Nicotiana glauca. The sequence continues at coordinate 154,973 of MU768128.1, forward strand.
TAAACTCACGAACTCAAATATATGACTTTCTCTAAATTCCATACCAAAAATCGTGGCCAAATTCCAAGAATACTAATTTTTCTAGGTTTTCCCTCAAACCTAAGTTTTCTACAAATTCCATGCTCAAATCCATGCATAATTGATGTATTTAGCTCAAAGTAGACGGGGATAACTTACCTTGGCGTTGATGACGAAAATACCCTCTTGAAGATCTCCAAAATCGCCCATGCCAAGTGAAAAATGGGAGAGGAATGGCCAAATCCAAGATTTATAACAACTCCTTGCCTCCAGCTATTTCCGCACCTGCAACCCATTGACCGCTTATGCGGTTCCGCAGGCGCGCTCCAAATGTCGCTTCTGCGGACATGGGGCTTCCAGCCCATTTTTGCTTCTACGGACAGGACCACCGCTTCTGCGGATATTAGGCCGCTTCTGCGGATTTTGGGTCGCTTCTGCGGTCCCTTATCTTCTAGACCAAACTACATCTGCAGTTAAATCTCTCGCTTCTGCGGGGCCGCTTTTGCAGTCCACCCTCTGCAGAAGCGGTTATACAAGCAACCAGACCCCTTCAGCTATCCAAAATTCCAAATTTCGATCCCTTAACCACCCGGAATCCACCCGAGGCCCTCGGGACCTCAACCAAACCAACCAACCAATCCCAAAATACGTTACGGACTTGCTTGAGGCCTCAAATAATATCAAACAAAAATAAAATCACGAATGGACCTCCAATCCAAACTTAATGAACTTTAGAATTTCAAACTTCTATTTCTGATGTTTAAACCTATCAAATCACGTCCGATTGACTTCAAATTTTGCGCACAAGTTATATTCGACATTACGGACCTACTCCAACTTTCGGAATCGGATTCCGACCCCGATATCAAAAGGTCCAATTCCGGTCAAACTTCTCAAAACACTTTAATTTTCTATCTTTAGCCAAATGGCTCCCAAAATGACCTACGGACCTCTGAATTCACTTCCGATCGCGCTCCTAACTCCAGAATCACCATATGGAGCTTCTCCCAGACTCGGAATCCCAAACGGACATCGATAACACTGAAATGCACTCCAAGCCAAACTTATGAAATTTTTTCCAAAATGCTAACTTCCACAATGAGCGCCAAAATGCTCCCGGGTCATCCAAAACCTGATCCGGGCATATGCCCAAGTCTTAAATCATCATACGAACCTACTGGAACCTTCAGATCCCGATTCCGAGGTCGTTTACTCAAAATTCCAATCCTAGTTAATTCATTCGAATTTAAGCTTCCAAAATGAGAATTCTCTTTCCAAATCAACTCTGAACTTCCCGAAACTTAATTCCGACCACATGTACAAGTCATACGGCCTGAAATGAAGTTGTTCATGCCTTCAGACTACTGAACGATGTGCTAGAGCTCAAAACAACCGGTCGGGTAGTTACAAATAATAAGCCTTTTATAATCATAAGTATTATGACATATTTAAAATTATAAATTATAATTTTTATAATTAAAAATTTAGAATTTAACTCGTTTGGATGAGCTTATTTCAACTACATTAAGCCAAAATAGCTTTTAAACTATATGTTAGGAATTCTAACTTTTGGCTTTTCGTTTGATTTTATTATTTTAGCTTTCAAATGCTTAAAATCACTTTTTATTCTATCCAAACACTACAAAACGAGTACTCGTATATACGGATCTATTTGACGTTGAGATGATTGAATTGAACTATTACCATGATTTTCATAGAATACAAGATAGTTGTATACGGCCAAAATCATATGCCCCCGATGTATAGGCTCAAGGCTGCGTCTTATGCCCGAGTTAGGGGCGAGGCCAAGTTCGAAAGAATTAGACCAGACTCGAGCTTGAAGACAGAGTGCGATGCCCGGAGATAGGAGTTCGAGGAATACCGAGGCCAAGTGTGCTCGACCCCGAAATAGTACCGTTATGGGTTTATAACAGAATGAGCTAGATTTCAAGTCACGTCCCCAAGATCTTGGCGCAAATTTCGGAATAATATTGTACAATTTCGTACTAGGCTGTTAGACATCTGTAATAAGAATATTCTCTATTGTAAATAGAAATATTCCTTATTTAGGGTTCACCTATTATAAAATGGATATCCCAATAATTTGTAAGATCATCTTATCATTGAGCAAAGAATGAACTCTCAAACTTTTTGTCTACTGCTCATCAGCATTTTCCTTTAGCTCTATTGTTCTTATTTTACTTTTCTTACTTTAATGCTCTTGGCCCGTCTCGAGGTCACCGTCTACAGGTCACTATTGTCAAGTAATATTGGTTTGATTCACTTGTCTTTTTTCATTCCCACTTCATATTTCTTGATTATTAATTGGTATTGAACTAAATTACATATCTTTAAAACCACAAGTCAAATTTAATTGTTACTCAAATTTTGTAGGTAAACAGTTTGGCGCCTACCACGGGACTAAAGATAATAGTGATTATTTGTTTACTGATTCTCGTTACACACATTATCTTTACACTTTTTTTTGTCAAATTTTTTTGACTCTCAGGCTTTAACATTTCTAGCACACAAGGGGTCGGTGTACCACTTATAAACCCAGAGGAAGTGCCAAATATGGAACCAATTGATGTTAGTTCGCAAATCGCTTTGAATGCAGATCTAGGCATGAACTCTGAAGGAAATATGCACAGGGAAGCCCGATCCGGTGACCAAAGAACGCAAGGAATGGGAGATGGGGGAGTCAGCCTCCAAGTGATATTTGAGATGTTGCAAGCTCAGCAAATCATCATCGATCAACTTCAAAGTCGGAATAAAACTTCAAATACAGCCGAACCAATAAACACTCGACATACTGAACCAGCGCTTGAAAGGCCCAATGAAAGTGGCTCGGGTACTGACCCTATGGTTTTGAGGATGCTCGAAAGCTAACCAAGAGGATCGAGTCCGTGGAAAAGAAAATTGAAGACAATGATAAAAAAAATGGAGACCTATAACTCCCTTATAGACCAGATACTGGGGGCATATCCAGTTTTGAAAGGTTTAGATGCTAAAAAATTCATACAAAAACCATTCTCTCAGAGTGCGACTCTGATGCTCATTCCCAAAAATTTTTGCATGCCCGACATACCCAAGTATAATGGAACAATCGACCTAACAAACATATTACTTCATTCATTTGTGGGATAAAAGGAAATGACTTAAATGATGATGAAATAGAGTGAGTGTTGTTGAAAAATTTTGGGGAAACATTCTCAAAGGGAGCTATGATTTGGTATCACAACTTAGCTCCTAACTCTATTGATTCATTTTCTATGTTGGCAGGCGCCTTCGTTAAAGCCCACGTCGGGGCCATAACGGTGGCCACGAGGAAATCAGATGTCTTCAAAAAATAAAGGAACGACAAGATGTTTAGGGAGTTCGTGTCCAGGTTTTAGACGGAATGAATGGGACTGCCATCGGTCTCCGACGACTGGGCAGTACATGACTTTATGCAGGGTTTGAACGAGCGAAGCTCGATTTCATCTCGACAACTAAAGCATAACTTGATCGAGTATCCATCTGTGACATGGTCAGATGTGCACAACCGTTACCAGTCAAAAATCAGGGTTGGGGACGATGAATTAGGAGCCCTCTCGGGTTCAGTTCACCCTAACAGGTTTGGAGCCAAGCCCCCGAGGGATACGAATAGGGAATCGAGATCGAACAGGGAAAGGTATCAACCGTATACAGATCAAAGGAACCATGGTTTAGGTTGAACGCTCCTTGGAACGATCGGAGAAATGATCGGGGCGAAAGTTCTGGGGGACACGTAAGTAAAAATGGATTCGATAAGCATACTGATCCTACAGAGGCACCTCAGTTATTGGAGTACAACTTTAGCGTGGATGCATCATGAATTGTGTTGGCTATTGGAAAAATCAAGAAACCAAGTGGCCCAAGCCTATACAAACTGATCCTTCTCAAAGAAACCCGAACTTAATGTGCAAGTATCACGATATACATGTGATGTTATTAACGTCACTACCACACAAGAGGGGGGGTGATTTGTGTGGTACCTAATTTTCACGTTAGAAGAACCTGATTCTTCTAAGTGTTCTAACTACAGCAGTTTGTGAAATAATAAGTACTGAAAGTAAAGTGCACAGAGATTTTTACATGGAAAACACCTGGCTCAAAAGGTGAAAAAACCACGAACTACTACTCAGTAGGATTTTTCCAAACTCCACTAAATCACTGAGCCAAAAACTGCATTTACAAAACTCTTTGTAAACCTAAGGATTAACTCTAATCCCAGCGTAGCACACAGCCTCAACTGTTGCGACACCTTCAAGTTAACTCTAACTTGAATACTCAAAGTACCTAATACAATTGCTTCTAAGAAAGCTGAAAGGTACAATATTAAAACCTACTACAATTGAACTAGACTTAGAACAAACACAATGATGAAACTGGTTCTTCTATCTTAGTTCATGTAGCTTCAGACGTGCACACTTGTATCTCGCATATATTGCTTGCAAATCAGACTTGCTCTTTTTGCTCTCAAATATGCTTAACTTCTGCGTATGTGCATTACCTGTAAAAGAGAACAACTTGGTTATTTAATAGATTAGCAGTTAGAGTTTGATCGAGACTCCAATGCTTATCCTTAGTCGATTTGAGTCCTTAACCAATACAAACTCCCATCCGTATCCTAGCTTAGGATTGTGTTCTCTTGTCATAAGGAGACTGTCCTCCTTAGAACTCAATGCAATCTTTTCGATTCCATTTAGAAGATATTTGCTACGCAATCTTCAATACATATCTTCCTCACGATATCTTCCTCACGTGCCTTCCATGTGCAATGGTTATGACTAACTGTGTCTCTCAAGATGGACCAGGTCCTTCCCTGAGTTCATTTGTCAATCTTCAAAACTTCAACTGAACTTGGGCCAACAACATGGCCATAAAATAGAAGATTGCCGGCAACTAAGGGAAGAGGTGGCTTGGTTGTTTAACGAGGGCCACCTTCGAAAATTTCTAAGTGATCGGGATAAGTATCACTTCAAGGAGAGAGACACAAGGAAAAATGAGCAAGAATAACCACAATATGTAATCCACATGATCATTGGCAGAGTCGATGTCCCTCAACAACATATATTCAAGTGCACCAAAGTATCAATCACAAGAGAGAAACGGACTCGAAGCTATGTGCCTGGGGACGTCTTATCATTCTTTGATGAGGAAGCCAAAGACATATCTCAGCCTCACAACGACGCCCTGGTAATCTCTATCCTTTTAAATAAAATTCAAGTTAAACGTGTTTTAGTTGATCCAGGTAGCTCAGCAAGCATAATCAGATCGAGGGTCGTAGAATAACTCGGCTAGCAAGATCAGATTGTACCTGCATCCCGGGTGTTGAATGGCTTCAACATGGCAAGCTAAATAATAAAGGAAGAGATTATCTTGCAAGTAAACGTAGTCGGGACCATAGAAGACACCAGGTTCCATGTCGTCGAAGGTGACATGAGGTATAACGCACTCTTCGGGATACCATGGATACACAACATGAGGCCAGTGCCTTTAACTCTTCACCAGATGATGAAATTCCCAATAGAGGAAGGAGTGAAGTCAGTCTACTGAGAACATCATGCTACAAAAGAGATATTTGCAATCTAGGAAGTGGTGCCGATACTAGAACCCTTGGCCTCTAAAAAATCGAGCTTCAAAGGTAAGCAGACGGATAAATAGTAACCACAGCTCTTGGCCTCGACAATCGGAACAACAGGTAATCGAAGGCGAAGAAGAGGAATTCCTTACTCCTCAAACATTCGTCATTCCTAAAGATTCCGGTGCCACCAAGTCAACTGCCCGAGAGAAAGGTACACCTGGGAATGAGATTAAACCTCGAACTCAGGAAAAAACTCATTCAGTTTCTTATTGATAATATAGATTGCTTTACTTGGTCCCATTTAGATATAACAGGGATCCTACAAGAAACAGCCACGCATCGGCTGAGCATCGATTCCAGGTTCAAACCAGTAAAGCAAAAAAGGAGGCCTCAGTCCGGGAAGCTACGTACCAACATCCAGTTAACAGGATGTTTAAAGAACAAACAGGTAAAATAATGAAAGCCTATATTGATGATATGACTAGTTAAGTCCTTGCGCACAGATGACTATTTTAATAAATTTGCAGAAAACATTCAAAGTTTTAAGAAAATGCAATACGAAGCTTAACCCATAGAAATGTGCCTTCGGAGTTGGCTCGGGTAAGTTTCTTGGCTTCATGGTGTCAAATCGGGGTATAAAAATCATCCTCGACAAGATCGAGGCTATCTAATATATCACGGTCATGAATGGGAAAAAAGACCGTACCTAGTCCTCGGAGTTGTTGGTAAATGATCTTACAAAGTCGGCACTATGGAAGCTCTTGAAGGAGTGCGATCTCGAAGATCCCCCCTTTTTTTACATGAAGGCCTTAGGTTTTAAAGCATATGTTGCACTTTTTTCCCTTAGCTCGGATTTTGTCCCAAATGGGTTTTAGCGGAAAGGTTTTTAATGAGGTAAAAATTATGTGCTACCTAAGGAGAACTTAATAGTATCCAAGGCTTCTTTTCAATCAACCTCGAATACTGGGGGCATCACCCTTGGAGATTATATTTTCGAGGAAAATGCTTCACGCCTAAGAGGGCCTCGATAGAAAAATATTGTAATAAGCCAAACGGTCAGATGAACCATGTCAGTAGGGAATAGTCGAGCCCCGGCGGCAAAAAGTGTACGTATGTATCAAATTACTTGAAGAAGCATTCTGTTTATATCAAAAACACTTTGCCTCTAAAATAAATCTACTATTATACGAGCTCTGCAGTTATAATCCTATGGGAAACGACTCAAGAGACAAAACATAGAAGAACCCCCGAATACTCAGGGACTGCCATTGATAGCCAATACACCCGAGTGGCATTCCCAAAAGCTACGGCCATGTTAAAGACAACGATCATGTAAAAAGGCTACGGCCTAAATAATGCGGCTCGGAGACGTCCAACTTCTGGTATAAATCAAAGGCCTTCAAACATTTTGTAAAAACTAGTTAAATCAGGCTACCCACGGCAAAAGTAAAATATAATGGGCTTTGATAAATTCATCCCCCGAATAATTTAATGGGCTTCGATAAATTCAGCCCTCGAACAATTTAATGGGCTTCGATAAATTCAGCCATCGAACAATTTAAAGGCATCGATAACATTAGCCCTTGATAGAACCTCAAGAGGTATTCGATTATTAGTATACAAACAAGGTATCGATACGTCGAACCTTCGAAAAACCCAACGGGTACAAAAAAAACATGCTAAGGCATAATTAAATTTTTACTAAGTCTTTTAGCCGAAATGAGGGAAAAAATTATATAGCCATTCAAAAGGCCGAAGCGGCCCAACTTAAAGAGCTTAAGGGCCAATCTAAAGAGCCTAAAGGCCAACTTAAAAAGCCTAAGAGCCAATATATAAGAGCCCAAGGGCTAACTTCAAAAGGCTTAAGGGCCAAAAACTTATAGTTCGAGACTCCGTTCTCACTTTACCCGGACCATGAGTCATGATATCCCGAGCTCATATCTGATCGATTTAAATTTATCTCAAGGATTATTATATCTGTAAATATCTCAGGGTTAACTATATCTCAATCTCAAACTAATTGTTGAACGAATCATTCAAGCTATACAAACAAAGTATTCCATAAATAAAGACAATATGAAATCCGGCATGAGTCAAAGATGAGATAAAAGTTACCCTTATATTTCTAAAAGATGATTACAGAAGATATATATTCAAGGGACACTTCCACAAAAACAAAACGAGGAAACCTAAAACTACTTCGGGGTCACATCTTCAGGGGCCGCATCTTCGAGAGCCTCACCCTCGGAGACTTCATCTTCATCTCCTCCACTCTCGGAGCCACTGGCCGAATCATACTCATCAGTAAGCAAAGCAGTAGCCTCCTCTTCCAAGGTATTCGCCTTCTCAATATCGGCAGAAAGATCGAAGTTACGAGCGTGCACATCTTCAAGGGTTTCCCTTCAGGATTGTCGCCTAGCATGGTCGAGTGCCATGATAACTTAACTTTGTCCGCAGTGGAGATGTTCTTGGCCTGAGAATTAGCTGCTTCAGTGTCGGCTCAATACGAGTACATAATTGCCTCAGCATCAGATTTTGCCTTAGCCAGCTCAGCAACAAATTTAACAGTGAGCTCCTCGATTTTTCGGCCTCGAGCCAGGCCCTCCTCCTTCATACTTTGGAATTGATGTTCGAGTGAATTTAGCTACCCCCGAAGGGTTTCCTTCTCAGAAGCAAGATTGTACATGTTTTGCCTGCAGCCCAGGGTTTCGGCCCCCTTCATCTTGAGCTCCTCTCGAAGCTGCTCTACCAGTTTGCTCTTTCGTTGAAATTCCAAAATAAAGTCTTTAGAAGAACGAACGAGTTGGTCCATGACAAAACTTCAGAGGGAATATTACCTCATCGGTAAGCTTGGTTCGTTGTTGACAAGCCTTTGCTAATTCGGCTCGAAGATCACTGATCTCCTCCTCCTTTTTGATAAAGAGGGTTTTAAGACTATCCATATCATTCAAGATCTTCTTTAGCTCAGCCTCACATCGAGCAAGATGAGCTCGAGACTTGGAAAATGCCCTTTTGTGGAGCACCACAGCCTTCATGAAAAAGGAGAAAAGTTAGATTCACAATAGCAAAACCAAAGCGCAAGCGTAATTCTAAAGGACGGAAAACTCACTTGGTTGTAGGTGGCTCCCTTTTTCTTTTCTTTTCTTTAGAAGGTTTCAGGATCTCTTCTTCGCCGGCCGGGGCCGGCCGCATAGCAACGGCATCTCCAAGACCTGCATAAAATCGGAGTAAGTATCCCACTAAGTAAATACAAATAAACAAACAAGAGAACTCACCATAATTTTTGGCCCCCCATCGGCCTTTCGTTAAATATCGCCAGCAACGCTCCGAACAAGAAGAAGTGGAAGCCAGTTTTTGGACCCAGCCTTCAAGGTCCAGGACCACACCAGGAAACCAAGCAGTAGCTACGCCATCAGAAATGGGTTAGACCAAGGGAAAAGATAAAACCGAGAAAGCACGGTATAAACCAACTATGTACTTAAGTTTCATGTTCCACTCCTCAAGGAACGACATCCATTCATCAAAAATCAGGCCGGAGGTCTAGACACAGAAAAACCGGCTCATCCACCCTCGATATTTATCCTCATCAATACTGGAAAAGAGAGATTTCAAGGATTGGCATTGCAGTTTTATCAAGCCATTTTGATAAAGTCGAGGGCTGTACAGTCTGATCAGATGGTTGAGGGTGAAAGGCACCCCCTCGACCTGACTTGAAAAGAACTTGATCAAACGAACGATTTGCCAGATTGAAGGGTAGATCTGGCCAAGCATCACTCGGTATCATTGGCAAAATTCGAGAATAACTCGATCTATGGGATCCTAGGCTTGAATTGCAGGGCCCAGCGTGAATGGGTATGTACACACGCTTAAGTACCCCACTTTATATGTAGTGATATCCTCATCGGGGTAAGGGATCACTACTTCTTTGTTCTCCCACTTGCAGTCCCCCTTAACTTGTTCGAGCTCATCCTTAGTTATCAAACTGACATATTGAGACATGGGCTCGCACCGGCCTAGCCTCGATACGGGTTTCTCGATATTGAAATCAGATGTTATTTCGCATGGCGGAGGAATGCACTCCTCAATAGGAGGGGGCGCTACTGGTTTACTCTTGGTCGGTCGAGAAGATGAAGAAGCTTTTTCTTTTTGGGGAACTGATTTAAAAGTCTTAGACATTATAATGCGGAAATTCAAGAAAGTCGAGAATGTTGATAATGAAGTAAGGGCCAATAGAAGAGAAGAAAGATTTCAGAGAAATTGAAAGAACAATTGAGGTTTTGAGAACAATATGAGAATAAAGTTTGCAAGATTGTGAAGTTTATCTATTTATAGAGGTCATTTAAGCGTACTAAGGAAGCCAAAAAACCGACTGTCAATCGCCTCCAATTATTGACTTTGGGAACCGCACGAAAAGCAACCTTTCAGTCACTTCAACCGCTAACATCACGAGATTGACATCAGGATTAAGGCGTCAAAGATCAATTCATTTTTTATTGACCTATTTCGAGTTCGAGCAAGGTGTTCGCTCGACTACTAAATCCGAAAGCTACACGAGTTTGAGAAATTTCTCACTCGGGGACTACAAAAAACCTCAGGGCTAACTTTATTTCAAGTTCGAGCAAATTCTCGCTCGACTACTAAGCCCAAGGGCTACCCGAGTTTGAGAAATTTCTCACTCAGGGATTACAAAAAAGCCTATGGGCTAAATTTATTTCAAAGTCGACACCTTGATCTCACCTAACTCGGACTCTTAAATCCCGATGTTTCGAGTTTGCATCAAATCAATTTAAGCTCAGCTCGAGGATTAGCAAGAACCTTAAGGGGTATTATATTGATCGATTAAAAACCTAAGGGTTTATTATGTCCTAAATCCAACATTTGGACTAGTCATTAAAGTTATACAATAAAGTTTTTCACAAGTAAAGACAAAATGAAATTCAACACGAGCCAAAAGGGAGACAAAGGGATTCTTTTACATTTCCAAGAGATGGTTAGAAAATATAAATACAACACCCACGAAGGGAACAGAGAAGCAAAAAACAAAGGCAGAATAGACTGGTAGACACTTATACTTGTTCGGGTTTGTCATCCTGGTCCCTATACTTAACAAAGTTTTATCTAGATACTTATAATTGTTTAAAGTCAGTATTTTAAACCCTTCTGACTGTTGACCAAGTCTATGTGGCAACTTAATGGCTGAATTTGTCCAAATTCATGTATTGCACGCGTATAAGGAGTGTGACCATGTATATTTAAACAAAAAAGAAAAAAAAATACAAACATAAATTAAAAAGTGAAAGAAGAGTGCTTCTTCTATTTCACGTTCTGTCGCTTCTGCCACTCTCCCCCCCCCCCCCCCCCCCC
>MU768136.1:6808-20228 GCA_026770625.1 Nicotiana glauca
AATTTCGAAATTGAATAAGGAGTGCAATTACGAATTTTTAGTGGAATAATTCGTAATTAATTATGGTGGATATTAATTTCAAAAATTACAAATTAATTTCATAATTGGAAGCCTTGTTAATTAAATTCTGCGGTCCCAATTGTGCCTAAATAATAGGAAATAAAGGAATCATTTTTCTGGTGGAAAAGAAAACCCAACAGGTTTTGGAAAAGGGTCTTAACCCTTAAAACTTGTGCTATAAATACATAAGGTTTTCCACCTAGAGGTGAGAGAAAATGGTGGCTGAAATTTTCAGCCAAGTTTTCTTAGAAATTTCGCCCACATGAAATTGCTATTTTCGGTATTATTTGGGTAACACAGTAGAAGACCGTGGAACGTTCGAGGATCACGATTGTGCGGTTGATGGAGATTCCATTGAGAAGTTATGGAACTGAAGGCTCACGTGGTAGAAGAGATATGCTCACGCTTCAAGAGGTAAGCCGTGAAATCCCGTTTGTGCTAGTTGTCTAGATTACATGTGATTTTGATACTGGGATTGCTTCCGCTGCTTATTATAATCCATCACCTGCAACTTGCAGTCCAGTATGCGTATATGTATACTATGAGACCACCAGAGGTGACTTGCTTAAAGCTTGTGCAGGACAAAACAATTTGAAGTTTGGCAGCTATGAAGAGGACACTATATTTGACTTTTATCCTTATGATTCGGGACCCCATGTTCTGCTTTCGAACACCTATGGTTCTATATGTAGGGAGAATATTGCTGTCAGTGTTTTGAATTCTTTATGTGATGGTTATACATATGATTTTGTGTTATTAACTCGATCCAAGATGCTGAGTGGACATGTTTTGGATATTGTCGACGGCCTTGATGATGCTAGTTGGATTGATGTGCTTATTAGCATCATTTGTTATTTACCTCATGTCAACACTCTTTCCTCATTGATAAAGCAATACTCGAACCTTGAGGACAAGGTTCTTATTGAGGACGGGAGTATTGTTATGAATCAAGCTATTGGGCTTAGAAGAACTATTGGGCCGAGAAGAAGCCACAAGGGCAGAAGACCTTCAAAAAGGTTAATTTGGGATCCATGCCCAAGAAGTGCACAAAGGAATCAGTTAAAAGGGACTAAGCGTTAGCACAGATAGGACACGCTGAAATTGTTAGAAACTTCCCCCCTGTTCTCTGTATCTCCCTCGTCTGTTTCTCTCTGATGCTCTGTCTTCCCATCCCCTTTCTTTCTGTTACTATCCTTGTTATGTTAATGTCTATCTTCTTATTCTCTAATTCTATGTATTAAGTTTCCATTTATGAAAGATCAATTCACAATTCCTATTTGTAAGTGTGTTGTTTGAGAAGTTCATAACACAGAACAAAATAAACACATGATCAGTTGACTCCAACTTGTTGGTACAGCTTAGAAATGCTTGTTCTGTGTAGACTACAGTATGGTGTGTAAACAAGTCAATAAGGCTTTTCACCGTACAATTCCTTAATATTTAAGTCTATTCTACTACTTTAGACAAGCGGGGTTGCTCTAATGGTAAGCAACCCCCACTTTCAATCGAGAGATTGTGAGTTCGAATCTCCCCAAGAGCAAGGTGAGAAGTTCTTGGAGGGAAGGATGCCGGGGGTCTATTTGGAAACAGCCTCTCTACCCCAGGGTAGGGGTAAGGTCTGCGTACAAACTACTTTCCCCAGACCCCACTAAGTAGGATTATACTGGTTGTTGTTGTTGTTGTTTAATGAAGCATTAGCTTTTACGTATGACGAATTGTTGTTTATAAGCGAATGTGACTTATAGGATGCAATAATAACATAAAAAAAAATACAACAGATCAAATTTGATAATTGTTTTGTTACACAACCTAAAAATGTGTATAACACATAGTAATTGTGTAACACATGCTGGTTGTCGTTTTGCTAGAATAGAATACCAAGAATATACATCAAAATTTCTTTTATCCATAAGTTGACAAAACAAGATGTGATGACCCAAAAGATATTTTATCTTTTAGAACTCGATTTTGTGTTTCGAGGTCTTTAAAATCTCATTTTTACCCTCCTTAATTTGTGTGCACAATCCGGGCGTATTTCCGGAAAGCTTTTATATTGAAAGTTGATGAAAATAATATTTTTTGCTTTAAAAGTTGATTGAGTTGACTTCGGTCAATGTTTTGAGTAAACGGACTCGGACTCATATTTTGACAGTTCCAATGGGTCCGTATCGAATTACAGGACCTAGTGTATGCTCAGAATCGAATTCTGAGGTCCCTAGTCCGAGATATGAATTTTTGATGAAAATTAAAAGTCAAAAAAATAACTGGTTTTAAGAATTTGGTTAAAGTTTGATTTCGTTGGTATCGGGTCCGTATTTTGGTTCCGAAACCGGATACAGGTTCATTGCGATATTTAAGACTTGTCTGTGATATTTGATGAGAAACGGAGTTGGTTTGACATGATTCAGACGTCCGGTTGTAAAAATAGGAATTTCAAAGTGTTTTTGAGAATTTCATTTGATTTGGTGTAAATTCGTAGTTCTAGATGTTATTTTGGCGATTTGATCGCACGATCAAGTTTGTATGATGTTATTAGAGTTGTGTGTTGTGACGACCCAAAGGGTCATCACCTATTTTCTTTATCCATTCCAAGATTCCGAGGCCTTAAAAACCTCATTTACAGTCACCTCGATTTGCGTGCGCAGTCCGGGCGCGTAGCCGGAAGCTCAAACATAAAATTCTGTGAAAATTTGCTAAGTTTTGATATTAAAATGAATAAATTTAACTTCGGTCAATATTTTGGGTAAACGGACCCGGACCCGGACCCGTGATTTGACGGTCTCGGGAGATCCGTAGGAAAATATGGGACTTGGGCATATGCCCGGAATCGAATTCCGAGGTCCCAGGCCCGAGAAATAAATTTCTGAGTAAAATTGTTTTCTGAAAATATTTAAAGAAAATGGAAATAAAATTTGATTAGAAAGTTATGGTATCAGGCCCGTATTTTGGTTCCAGCTCCCGGTACAGTTCTTATATATGATTTAAGCACTTTATGTAAAGTTTGGTTGAAAACGGACGTCGTTTGACGCGTTTTGGACTCAAAATGGAAAATTTGATGTTTTATGAAATTTGAAAGAATTCTTGGATTTTAAAGCTTAATTCGTGGTATATGACGTTATTTTGGCGATTTGATCGTACAGTTAAGTTCGTAAGATGTTGTTGAGTTAGTGTATGTGTTTGGTTATGTCACGACCAGGATTTCCCACCATTGGAGTCGTGATGGCGCCTACTAGTGGGAGCTAGGCAAGCCAACTCTTACATATCTTTCCATTTTTACAACTCTTATTTTAAAACATTTAGCAATAATAATATGATCACATCGGAATAAATTAATTTAGCGGAAGACTTAGTAAATGTTACTAGATGCGATACAGAAAATCCAAACATAAATCACTACCCAAGAACTGGTGTCACAATACTCACGAACTTCTAAGAATACTAAACACAACCGTTTGAATGAAATATAAAATTGTTTGTCTCGAATACATGAGATAACAGACTGAAAATAAAGATAGAGGAGACACCGGGTCCTGCGGACGCCTGCAAGGCTACCTCGGTGTCTCGTTGATCGGAATGCTAGCACTCGTACTACTGCTGCTGCTGCTGCTGCTGTCCGAAATATGTATCTGCGCAAAAGAGCGCAGAGTGTAGAATAAGCACAACCGACCCCATGTGCTGGTAAGTGTCTGGCCTATCGCGGCGAAGTAGTGACAAGGTTAGAACCAGATACTCACATAAACCTGTACAGTCCAAAATATATATACAACAAAAAAGACAGAAAGTAGCATTTAATATTTAGGAAAGGAAACATGCGGGGTAGCAACAAAATATAATGGCAGGAATAGAATAAAGGAATTTAATTCACTTTCAAGTTCAAATCATCTTCTTGAAAGCGTGCAACCCGATCCCATTTCATTTCATATCTTGTGGTAGGCGTACCACCCACTCCCATTTAAATTAATATCTTGTGGTAGGCGTACCACTCGCTCCCATTTTTTTATCAACACAGTACACAATATGTCATCGGCAACTATGGCCAATAACAGTAATCAATATAAGTTGTGGTAGGCGTACCACTCGCTCCCATTTTAATATAATCTGTGGTAGGCGTACCATTCGCTCCCATTTAGGCGTACCACTCGCTCCCATTTCATTATCAACATAGTACACAATATGTCACCGGCAACTATGGCCAATAACAGTAATCAATATAAGTTGTGGTAGGCGTACCACTCGCTCCCATTTCAATATAATATGTGGTAGGCGTACCACTCGCTCCCATTTCAGTATAATCTGTGGTAGGCGTACCACCTGCTCCCATTTCACTTTTAACATAGTTCTCAATATATAAAATTGGCAAGAGAAACAATAACTCGGTGCCAAGGCTCAACAATTAATTCTTTCATAGAATCACATAAGATTTTCGAAATCTAGTCCATTTAAGACCCACGGTCATGCTCGACCCCCAACTTATAGATACTCGTCACCATGCCTGTATGTCGGACACAACACATAACAAATAGCAATTATACTCCACTCCTATTCCCTCAAGCTAGGATAGATCAAATACTTACCTCGAAGGTTTACGGCCAACTCAATCCTTAAGCAATGCCTTTTCCTTTCGAATTTGGCTCCAATTCAATCGTATCTATACACAATTGATTTAATATCATCAATACTACTTCACAAACTAATCCAAATGGCTAAATATATTTTCTACAACATTATGCCCAAAATTGGCAAAACCGACCCCGGGCCCGCTTGGTCAAAACACAAGGTTCGAACCAAAATAAATTCACTCATTCATCCACGAGCCCGAATATATAATTTGCTTCCAAGTTCGACCCCAAAACGAGGTCTAAATCACCGAATCTTTGAAAACCCTAACTATACCTAATTCTCTAATTTTCTACCTATTTCCACAAGTTTAGGCCTAAGAATTTGATTGATGTTGATGAAAAATGAAGAAGACGAGTTAAACAATACTTACCCAAGAAACTTTGGTGAACAAATGCTCCAAAGATCGCCCCAAAGCTGTGGAGAAGAGAGAGTTTGAGAAATGGGATGAAAATCCTGTTTCTGTTCTATTTTGGGACTTAAATCACTGGGCAGAAAAATTGCCCTACGCGATCGCGTGAACTGGGTTGCGATCGCGGAGAAGGAAACCTGGGAGCTACGCGATCACGTGAAGGTTTCTGCAATCGCATAGAGGAAAATCACTGAGGGGTCAATTTGGCCTATGCGATCGCATGGACTGGTATGCGAATGGGGAGAAGGGGAGCTGGAAGCTACGCGATCGCGTGAAAGGTGATGCGATCACGTAGAGGAACGTGCCAAAGGAGTGCGATCGCGTGGACAAGGCCGCGATCGCGTAGAACAAAACATCTGTGCAAAAATTGCAGAAAATCTGCAATTTTTCCTAAGTCCAAACCACCCCGAACCACCTCTGAAACTCACCCGAGCCCTCAGGGCTCCAAACCAAATATGTATACTGACTGAAAAACATCACACGAACTTGCTTGAGCGATCAAATCGCCAAAATAACATCAAAATCAATGAATTGAGCTTAAAATCCAAGAAATCTTTCAAAATTTCATAACTTCCAAATTTTCCTATTTAAGGCCGAAACACGTCAAACGACGTCCGTTTTAAACCAAACTTTATAGGAAGCGCTTAACCAACATATATGACCTGTACCGGGCGTCGGAACCAAAATAAGAGCCCGATACCATTACTTTTTGATCAAATTTCATTTTCATTTTCCTTAAACATTTCAGAAAATAATTTCACGGAAAAATTCATTTCTCGGGCCTGGAACCTCGGAATTCGATTCCGGGCATATGCCCAAATCCCATATTTTTCTACGGACCTTCCGAGACCGTCAAATTATGGGTCCGGGTCCGTTTACCAAAAATGTTGACCAAAATCAACTTTAATCATATTAATATCAAAATTTCTTCAAAGTTTTCACATAATTCATATATTTCAATATAAAAACTTTCCGGCTGCGTGCCCGGACTGCGCACGCAAATTGAGGCAACTAAAAGTGAGGTTTTCAAGGCCTCGAAAGCTCGGAATTACTAAGAAACAAGTGATGACCCTTTTGGGTCGTCACATTCTCCACCTCTAAAACAACCGTTCGTCCTCGAACGGACAAAAGAAAGAAGTACCCGAGTCAGGGAATAGATGAGGATAATGGCTCCGCATATCAGATTCGGACTCCCAGGTCGATGCCTCAGGAGGCTGACCTCTCTACTGAACACGCACTAATGGAAAACTCTTCGACCTCCACTGTCGAACCTGCCGGTCTAAAATAGTCACCGGCTCCTCCTCATAAGATAGATCCTTGTCCAATGAGACAGTGCTAAAATCTAACACGTGCGATGGATCGCCGTGATACTTCCGGAGCATAGATACATGAAACACTTTATGTACAACTGACAAGCTAGGTGGCAAGGCACGTTCATAAGCCACCTCTCCCACACGATCAAGAATCTCAAATGGGCCAATAAACCTAGGGCTAAGTTTGCCCTTCTTCCCAAATCTCATCACGCCCTTCATAGGCGATACACGAAGCAATACCCGCTCACCAACCATGAAAGCTATATCTCGAGCCTTATGATCTGCATAGCTCTTTTGCCTGGACTGAGCTGTACGAAGCCTATCCTAAATGATCTTGACCTTGTCTAAGGCCTTCTGAACTAAATCTGCCCCCAACAATCGAGCCTCTTCTGGTTCAAACCATCCAACCGGAGAACGACGCCGCCTACCATACAAGACTTCATAAGGAGCCATCTGAATGCTCGATTGATAGCTGTTATTATAAGCAAACTCTGTCAAAGGCAGGAACTGATCCCACGAACCTCCAAAATCGATAACACAGGCTCGGAGCATATCCTCTATAAATCTGAATGGCCCTCTCTGACTGACCGTCCGTCTGAGGATGGAACGCTGTGCTCAACTGAACCTGGGTGCCTAACTCTTGCTGAACCGCTCTCCAGAAGCACGAGGTAAACTGCGTACCCCGATCTGAAATGATGGATACCGGTACACCATGAAGGCGAACAATCTCCCGAATATAAATCTCCGCTAACCTCTCGGATGAATAGAAGACTGCTACTGGAATGAAGTGCGCTGACTTGGTCAGCCTATCAACAATGCCCCAAATAGCATCAAACTTCTTCCGGGTCATCGGAAGTCCAGTAACAAAATCCATGGTAATCCTCTCCCACTTCCACTCGAGAAGCTCAATTCTATGAAATAAACCACCAGGCCTCTGATGCTCATATTTAACCTGTGGACAGTTCAAACACCGCGCTACATATGCCATAATATCCTTTTTCATTCTTCGCCACCAATAATGTTGCCGCAAATCCTGATATATCTTTGCTGCACCTAGATGAATAGAATACCGGGAACTGTGAGCTTCTTCTAAAATCAATTCTCGAAGTTCATCAACATTTGGCACACAAATTCGCCCCTGCAATCTCAAAACTCCATCAGCATCTAAGGTGACCTTCTTGGCACCTCCTCGCTGAACCGTGTCTTTAAGGACACATAAATGAGGATCATCAAACTGCCGATTGCGGATACGCTCCAATAATGAAGAGCGAGCGACCGTGCAAGCTAGTACTCGACTAGGCTCAGAAATATCCAATCTCACAAATCGGTTGGCTAAGGCCTGAACGTCCATAGAAAGCGGCCTCTGACTGACCGGAATATAAGCAAGACTGCCCATACTGGCTGACTTCCTGCTCAAAGCATCAGTCACCACATTTGTTTTCCCCGGGTGATATAAAATGGTGATATCATAATCCTTCAACAATTCGAACCACCTTCTCTGCCTCAAATCCAACCCCTTCTATTTAAACAGGTACTGAAGACTCTTGTGATCGGTGAATACTTCACATGCCACGCCATACAATTAATGCCTCCATATCTTCAATGCGTGAACAATCACCGCCAACTCCAGATCATGTACTGGATAGTTCTTTTCATGAATTTTCAACTGCCTCGAAGCATAGGCAATGAACTTTCCATCCTGCATCAACACTGCACCAAGCCCAATACGAAAAGCATCACAATAGACCGTATAGGGTCCCGAACCTGTGGGCAAAACCAACACCGGTGTTGTGGTCAAGGCTGTCTTGAGATTCTGAAAGCTCACCTCACATTCATCCGACCATTCGAACTGGACACCTTTCTGGGTCAATCTGGTTATCGGGGTTGCAATAGATGAAAACCCCTCCACGAACCGCCGATAATAGCCTGCTAATCCCAAGAAACTCCGGATCTCTGTGGCTGATGTTGGTCTGGGCCAGTTCTTGACTGCCTCAATCTTCCTTGGATCAACCTGAATACCTTCTGCCATTACAACATGACCCAGGAATGCGACTGAACTCAACCAGAATTCACACTTTGAAAATTTTGCATCAAGTTGACTATTTTTCAGAGTCTGGAGAGCCACTCTGATATGCTGCACATGCTCCTCCTGACTGCGGGAGTATATTAATATGACATCAATGAAGACTATCACGAACAAGTCTAAATAAGGCCTGAACACTCGATTCATCAACTTCATAAAAGCTGCTGGGGCATTTGTCAACCCAAAAGACATGACCAGGAATTCATAATGTCCGTACCGAGTGCGGAATGCTATCTTAGGAACATCAGATGCCCTAATCTTCAAATGATGGTAGCCAGATCTCAAGTCTATCTTTGAAAACACCTTGGCACCCTGAAGCTGGTCAAATAAATTATCAATCCGCGGAAGTGGATATTTATTTTTGATAGTAACCTTGTTCAACTGCCGATAATCAATGCACATTCTCATCGAACCA
Source organism: Nicotiana glauca (assembly GCA_026770625.1). Classification (NCBI taxonomy): domain Eukaryota; kingdom Viridiplantae; phylum Streptophyta; class Magnoliopsida; order Solanales; family Solanaceae; genus Nicotiana; species Nicotiana glauca. Next base: position 15,709 of record MU768136.1, read on the forward strand.
TATTTCTTCTTTGCAAATAATACTGGCGCGCCCCACGGCAAAACACTGGGTCTAATAAAACCCTTTTCAAGTAAATCCTGCAACTATTCCTTCAATTCCTTTAACTCTGGCGGGGGCATGCGATATGGTGGGATAGAAATGGGATGAGTATGAACAGAAAATATACAAGAATTATCAAATAAGCCTAACATGCATGACTCCCATTTAAAATATAGTACAAAAATTTTAATTTCATAAAAGGAGAATTTTAAACACGTGAACTTTTCACCACCAGGACCTTGTCCTTATATAACATCCACGCAGCTTGTAGCTCGGTTAAAAATATTTTACATTATATAAAAATTTGAGGATCTCGTCCTCAACTCTTGAATCACAAGTATTTGCACATTGTGCCAACTGAAATTTTTCATCTTTCTTCTTTTCAATAATTCCGTCAAAGAAAATGACAATATATAGTGAACCCTCATACCGATAGGGCGTATAATTGACAATTGAATTTAATTATCCTGAAATTACATCAAAACACACTGTAGTAAGTAATAGAAAGTCACTCTTAGCCTCGTGGATATTCTTTGTGACCAACACATAATGAGAGGGATAACTATCTCCATATAATAGCCCAACGTGAGTATTCGCATAAGTAGATTTGAGGATTACGAAGCTCACTCATGAGTGGAGCATATTAAGAGGACTCGCCTCAATTTTTCAAAACCAAATCAAATTAAGGAAAAATATCCTTTTTATAACGATTAGAATTGTACATGTGATGACACTATCTGGTGTAGTGACCTCAGCCATACCATAGAAATTATATCAACGGTTGGGTCTCCACCTCTAGGATTCTCACCTCCACATCTAACATCCTAACCACTACCATTGGATGGTCATGTAAGCTGAGTAGGTAGTGTTGCATTGGCCGGTTTGCCCTCTTCGTAGGCTTGTCACAAACATCGACGGCTAATTTCCTCTTTTGCTATGCTAGCTTAACACTGCTGAGCTACCCCATTTATTCATATACTCTTCATTATTCTTTGGGGGCGATTCTTACCCCTATTTACGCATAACGATCATAAAGGTAAAACTCCATACAGATAAATCTTGGCACAAACCACATAGTCGAGAAGGTCTTCTACCACTATATTTCCTCCAAAGCACCCCAAATCTGCAACCGTGAGTGCCACACTGAATAGACCTTTTGTAAACTTAAAGTTGTTTCCCTAACTCTCTTGACACTAAAGTGTTGGATTATTAAGGAGGCAGACTTACCACAAGTTCCAACCTTACCCCCTGCAAAGTACCAAGCCTTAAATATGTATAAATTATTAGGAAACCTTTCTGTACCATATATATACATTCCAAGCCAAAACTGACATAAGACATGAACATATGATCTATTCACTGATAGTGGAATTCCCTATTTGATGCTAAGCCAAAGTCACAACATCCGATAATCCACAATATTTGTCCTTCACAACTCAAATAAATCAACCAGATGTCAAGGTCCATTGAACCATCATACGATTCATTAGGTGATCTCTTGAGACATTTGCATCTTCCGTTGGAACCACAACTGGTCTGGTAAATACATTATCTTTCCACTGCCTCTATTTGTCATCCGAAGAACAGCAAAATCAACCCTCTCGCTTTCGACTATTCTCACGTTCTGCAATACCTCATCGCAACGGTCAAGAAAATCTCATGGGTCCTCAAAAGGTGCACCGCTGAAGGTGGTAGCGAAGAGTTTGGTGAAACCTATCCGACCTCCGCAAAACTTCTGAAGGCGTAGTTGATCTATCACCGGCCTATGCCGTTGTTTGGCTGAAGAAGAGGTACGTGACTTCGCCACTCGTGGGAAGACAAGAGTAGAAATTCAATTAGCTTTGAGAAACAGAACTGCACGACAAGAAAGAACAAATGTGAAACTTTTCCTAACTCCATAGCCTCTGTGAGATAAGTACAGACGTCTCCGTACTGATCCCCCAGACTCTACTAAGCTTGTTCGTGAGTTGTGAGACCTATGTAACCTAAAGCTCTGATACCAACTTGTCACGACCCAGATTTCCCACCATCGGGAGTCGTGAAGGCGCCTACTAGTGGGAGCTAGGCAAGCCAACTCTTACTTATCTTTCCATTTTTACAACTCTTATTTTAAAATATTTAGCAATAATAATATGATCACAGCGGAATAAATTAATTTAGCCGAAGACTTAGTAAATGTTACTAGATGCGATACAGAAAATCCAAACATAAATCACTACCCAAGAACTGGTGTCACAATACTCACGAACTTCTAAGAATACTAAACACAACCATTTGAACGAAATATAAAATTGTTTGTCTCGAATACATGAGATAACAGACTGAAAATAAAGATAGAGGAGACGCCGGGTCCTGCAGACGCCTGCAAGGCTACCTCGGTATCTCGCTGATCGGAATGCTAGCACTCGTACTACTGCTGCTGCTGCTGTCCGAAACCTGTATCTGCGCAAAAGAGCGTAGAGTGTAGAATCAGCACAACCGACCCCATGTGCTGGTAAGTGTCTGGCCTATCCCGACGAAGTAGTGACAAAGCTAGAACCAGACACTCACATAAACCTGTACAGTCCAAAATATATATACAACAAAAATGACAGAAAGTAGCATTTAATATTTACGAAAGGAAACATTCTCTAGGGTAGCAACAAAATATAATGACAGGAATAGAACAAAGGAATTTAATTCACTTTCAAGTTCAAATCATCTTGTTGCAGGCGTGCAACCCGATCCCATTTCATTTCATATCTTGTAGTAGGCGTACCACCCACGCCCATTTCAATTAATATCTTGTGGTAGGCGTACCACTCACTCCCATTTCGTTATCAACACAGTACACAATATGTCACCGGCAACTATCGCCAATCACAGTAATCAATATAAGTTGTGGTAGGCGTACCACTCGCTTCCATTTCAATATAATTTGTGGTAGGCATACCACTCGCTCCCATTTAAATATAATCTATGGTAGGCGTACCACTCGCTCCCATTTCATTATCAACACAGTACACAATATGTCACTGGCAACTATGACCAATAACAGCAATCAATATAAGTTGTGGTAGGCATACCACTCGCTCCCATTTCAATATAATCTGTGGTAGGCGTACCACTCGCTCCCATTTCAATATAATCTATGGTAGGCGTACCACTCGCTCCCATTTCAATATAATCTGTAGTAGGAGTACCACCCACTCCCATTTCACTTTTAACATAGTTCTCAATATATAAAATTGGCAAGAGAAACAATAACTCGGTGTCAAGGCTCAACAATTAATTCTTTCATAGAATCACATAAGATTTTCGAAATCTAGTCCATTTAAGACCCACGGTCATGCTCGACCCCCAACATATAGATACTCATCACCATGCCTATACGTCGGACACAACACATAACAAATAGCAATTATACTCCACTTCTATTCCCTCAAGCTAGGATAGATCAAACACTTACCTCGAAGGTTTACGGCCAACTCAATCCTTAAGCAATTCCTTTTCCTTTCGAATTGGGCTCCAATTCAATCGTATCTATACACAATTGATTTAATATCATCAATACTACTTCACAAACTAATCGAAATGGTTAAATATATTTTCTACAACATTCTGCCCTAAATTGGCAAAACTGACCCCGGGCTCGCTTGGTCAAAACACAAGGTTCGAACTGAAATAAATTCACTCATTTATCCACGAGCCCGAATATATAATTTGCTTCCAAGTTCGACCCCAAAACGAGGTCTAAATCACCAAATCTTTGAAAACCCTAACTATACCCAATTCTCTAATTTTCTACCTATTTTCACATGTTTAGGCCTAAGAATTTGATTGATGTTGATGAAAAATGAAGAAGACGAGTTAAACAATACTTACCCAAGAAACTTTGGTGAAGAAATGCTCCAAAGATCACCCTAAAGCTGTGGAGAAGAGAGAGTTTGAGAAATGGGATGAAAATCTCGTTTCTGTTCTGTTTTGGGACTTAAATCACTGCGCAGAAAAATTGCCCTACGCGATCGCGTGAACTGGGTTACGATCGCGGAGAAGGAAACCTGGGAGCTACGCGATCGCGTGAAGGTTTATGCGGAGGGGTCAATTTGGCCTATGCGATTGCGTGGACTGGTACGCGAACGCGGAGAAGGGGAGCTGGAAGCTACGCGATCGCGTGAGAGGTGATGCGATCACGTAAAGGAACGTGCCAAAGCAGTGCGATCGCATGGACAAGGCCGCGATCACGTAGAACAAAACGTCTGTGCAAAAATTGCAGAAAATCTACAATTTTTCCCAAGTCCAAAACACCCCGAACCACATCCAAAACTCACCCGAGCCCTCGGGGCTCCAAACCAAATATGTATACTAACTCAAAAACATCACACGAACTTGCTCGAGCGATCAAATCGCCAAAATAACATCAAAATCAATGAATTGAGCTTAAAATCCAAGAAATCTTTCAAAATTTCATAACTTCCAAATTTTCCCATTTAAGGCCGAAA
>MU768140.1:5578-33954 GCA_026770625.1 Nicotiana glauca
TTCTTAGTCAAAAAATGACTCTATTTATAGGAAAAAACAGACCTCTAAGGTCTGTCTTGAAAGCATCAGACCTCACTGCCCATACCCTCTCTATTTAAAAATAGTGTCTTGTTCTTGTTTTAAGTTATTTGGTTCCCCACACTTGGTTCCCTATTATTTCATTCAAGATTCATGGGTGTATTATAGTATTCAAATTAATTCTCATGCTGTCATGGGAATACCCCACAGTATTAAAACTAAGGTTAGTTTATTAGCCACTTGGCAGACCTCTTGCATTAACTTTAATTAGGCCATGTTAAGTCCCAAAACTACCCTTAACCCCCCGGGGAATTACTGTCCTGCCCCAAGCTCCTTAATCAGTGTTTAAACCCCTCAGAATTACAACTAACACTGGTTGCTAATCACCAAATTATACAGCTATAACCAATCCTATTCTTAATTCAGGCAATGATTCAAGGCAGAAGGGTCAAAATCAAAAATCAAGAAAGTATCAATCCAAAGGGAATAAGTTGATCATATTGGAAACCAATCCTGATCAACTCAAACCCAATGAAGCTATCGAAACTAAATATCCACATGTTCGACTCAATCCAAATTAACACAGAAAAAGGAGAAGGCTGGTCACCATACAGGATTGAACAAAATGGCCTATTATTATGCTTCTTTAGTTTTCGAACAGATTTAATTGACGACACTTATTTAGTCGATTGTATATACATTACGAGTAACAAACAAACATAGTCACACAGAACCACAGGGTGATTCATGCCTTCTACAAAATAGGGGATTTATCAAACTAATTATTTGACGGCATTATCAAATCGACTATATAGTTCATATCCTACTTGACTATGACCAGAAGAAAAATTGACCGAATAAAAGGTCTGGTTGGAGATGAGCAGAACAGTCGAATACGAAAATTGAAAAATCGAGTGAAACTAAAATAAACACAGAAACAAATATTAACACAAAATAGAATAGAAGAAGGGAAAAATACCTCAGGAACTCAGAAGAGTCGAACTTGACTTGACCTTGAACCTTTTCTTTTTTTTTTTGAAGCAAAACGGACCTTAATCAGGGTATCCTCAGTTGAGAATACCCGGATTAAGGTCCATTAGACCTCGAACATCTATCGAATTCAACTGAAACCCAACTTGGGATTTTCTAGGGTTCATACGGTCGATTTGAGGTTCGGAGTTTTCCGGCTAGATTCGAACCAAACCAAGCTTGGTTTGGTTACGAGGAAGGTCAGGGGAGTAACTGTTATGAATTTGGGTTTGGTTGGGGTAGGTTGGTTTTGGCTCGAATCTTTGATTGAAGATTCGAAGAGCTCTAGGTTGATTCGAGCCAAACTGGTGACAGATTCGTGTTCAGGGGGTCCAAGAGATTAACTGGTGTTGATTTGGTGGTCGTTGGCATCGTCGCCGCCAGATTTGCAATGAAGGGGAAGGGTGGCGGTTGGCTAGGGTTCTTGGTGGTTCGTCTCTGAGGTTTGAGAGAGTCGATGTGAGAGGGAGGAGTGTTTGGATTGGGGGGCGGGGTAAGGGATCCCACTTATATAGTGGAAGGGGGAATTGATCTTGGCCATTCGATCAAGCGAGATTGACGGCCTGGATCTCTCACTTAAGAGAAGCGGCGTCGTTTGGTTATGTCGTGGGAATGGGTTGACCCGGGTCGAAATGGAACGGGTTATGAGGGGAGCCTGGGACCGTTGGATCAATGGAGATGAACAGCTCCGATTAACATACATGAAACGGCATCGTTTCGATTTAACAGCGGTTGAACTGGACCGTTTGATCAGGTGAGATCAACGGTCGAGATGGAGGGCCTGGGGGACGACGTCGTTTTGACGTCCCTGAGACCAGGTCTCTGTGGACTGGGCCATGGTCGGTTTGGGGCCTGGTTTCTTTGCATTTTTAGCCATTTTCCAATTTTCTTAACTAACCACAATTAAAATAAACACACTCTACATAAATTAAAAGAAATGAAATCACACACCTATTAATTAACACACAAACAATTAATGCAAAATTACACATTTTAAATTACTCAATGACAAAGGACGACAATGCATATTTTTTGTAATTTTCTTTTCTAACCACTTTATGGTTAATTAATTCTTAAATGCATGTAACACGTATTTTTTTGTATCTTTAATCAATTTAAACAAATAAACACACACATACAAATGCTAAAGAAAGATAACACACAATCCACAAAAATCAAATGCAACACAAAACTATTTTATTTTATATTTTTGGGAGTAATTGTCGTGAGAGCAAAAATCACGTGCTCACAGTGGGTGCTAGGGACTTGGGTGTAGTGGTGGTCGTTGGTTAAATTTTGAGGATGGGGAATGGGTTGTGGCATATTCTAAGGAGTCTGATAGGTACTGGTTGGTGGGTATTGGATTGTTTGATGATGGTGTTGTGGTGGAGTTTGTATCGGAAAAGGATTGAGATTTTGAGGTGGAGTTGCATATTGATGCGGTGCGGGAGGGTTTTATGGATGCTGGTTTGGTGTGTTTTGGGGAGGTGCTAGATTTTTGGTGTTTTGTTGGTTGATATTAGGGACGTTCAGGGTGAGGGATAGGTTTGCTAAGTTGCAGACCTGCTCAAGTTCTCTTTGTAACTCCAGTATATTTTGTTCCAACAATAAAACCTAATCATTTATTGACGGAGTACTCCGACCATCTGAAGTTTCTGTATTCTCCATATTTTCCTTTTGAATACCACTTAAGTCATCTATTTTAGCTTTCCCTATGTTATTTGTATTACTTGGAGGAGGAGGTGGTGGAGGGACTCTAGATCTGGTATGGTATGCTGATGGTGCCAGTGTGTGCGAACCAACCTTAGGCAATGGGAATAAAGGATAATAAAGAGAAACAAAAGGAAAACAAGTCAGCAAAGTTTCTAAAATGTTTGTAGTATTTAAACACATATTACGGGAATGTAAATTCATGTCCTAATTTGGGAGCCTCGTTGTGCCCAAGGTAGGACTAGCGACAAATAGATTTGGAGAAATTTAGTGCCAATAATTGCCTCATTTCATTAATGTTAAGAAAGACAATCCAACGACACTAAATAAGATAATGTTACTAATGGCGCTTGGACTTAATACATTTGAAATAAAAGCAGGTAAACCTAATCATCTTGGTTCCAGAAGGACACTCTCCAGACTGGATGCTATTGTCGATCAGTTCTCCTAGATCATGCAGGTTCAGCAGTAAGAATGCCCTTGCCAAATGTCCTCCTTTGTTTCCCTCTGCATTTTGGTAGTCGGTGACTCTCTTTCTCATTTTCCCCTCCAATTCCATCAAACCGTACTCTAGATATTCCAACCTTTCACTGGATTTAACAGACCTTTCTTTCCACTCATTAATCATTTCCATATCATCCTTATGCTGCAGCATATGCCCGGCTTCAGACTCTTGAACTCTTTTGTGCAGCTTGTTATACTTCACCTCTGCTTCGACAAATTCTTCTATGATCCTGTTTCCTGGAGCAACCCTTGGCTCAAATATTCCTAATAGATTATCATCCAACCATGAGGGGTAAAAGTATGAATGACCAGCATGATATAGGTCTGGCTTGATGGTATCCTTTTCCACGATAATCTTCAAAGTCCACATATGTTGCATTTCATTCTTATATGGGATGGCGTCACCCTGGAAATCAACTCTAAGTGACTCATTTTAGCGACCCGTGGTATGACCTGTCTCATGCCTGCCTCATTTTAGCGACCCGTGGTATGACCTGTCTCCTGCCTGCCTCACAACCTTGAGGGGAGCATACAGGTATATGCCCCTCAACTCAATCAACACCAAGTGTGGAACATCTCTGGATCTTATGATGGACTCATCGGTGGGGAACAAATCGAACATCCACTGAACCTGGTCCTCAGTTAACTTGTTGAAGAACTGCACCCATCCTACAATATCCTTAGGTTGAGCAAACATATCCGGAATGTAAGTTATTATCGTAGGGTGATGGAAAGCTATGTGGTCATTCCACGGCCTTCGTGAAAACTCTTGGCGGTATTGACCCCTTTGGAGATGCTCTAACAACCAAAGCTGTAACAATAAATCTTAACACTCAAAGAATGTGAATCCCTTCTAATAGCGTTCTAAGTCCCGGTACATAGCTGCAATGATCATAGGGCAATGTTATTTGTTTTCCCCTCGATCCCTACCATCAAAGGTTTTACCACTATGGCCAGCCGGGTATGGATTCTATCCCCTTGGATCGAGAATACCAACATGCCCAAGAAATACATAATGAATAGGAAGACCCTACGATGAACCCAACCCAAGGAAGTGATTGAGACATCATAAAAAACACAATTAGAGCTACTATAACCGTATCGTTCATTGAGGAAGTCGAAAGGTATGTAGGAGTTTTTCAGGCACTCCATGTCATCATTTTCTTCAGCCCCATATCTTAAGGAATCCTCTAGTGGTGCAATTTTCAGGCGCTAATAAACCAGGGCTACCCCAAGGCAACCCAGCAAATCCTCTTATTTCTTCTAGAAGAGGAGTCATTTCTATGTCCCCAAAGAGGAACACAACCCTTTCCTTGTCCCAAAACATAGTGGCAGCCTTGTTCAACATTTTGTTTGGCTGAAGATCCAACATAGAAGGCAAATTTCTGAAGACTCGTTTCATATGATTTTGGTCACTTGAGGGAAGATCCCTCTACCAATCTAGCAAAAGTGAAGGTATGCTAGCGACCATACCGATTCTAGGGACTTCGTGCCTCATTTTCTATAAAACAAAAGGTGGTTAGGCCCTTTCCCCCTCCATATTTGTCTATTTATACCACAATAACTAGCATATTGGAACTTCTTTCTCCAAATTAATACACATTGTCGTGATTTCTTATGTTGGAATTATGGAAAACCCGATGGAATTTTGGGCAAGGCTTATCTTAAGGGGTTATTATATGGACAACATATGAACTTGACTAGGTTTGACCATGATGCATGTACAATTAATCAGAGTAAGGTTGCTATACAGGTCTAGACTGGGACCCTCAAGCGGATAACTAAAGGCAGAGAACCTTCGAACACACTGCTGATCGACTAGTTTTACCACAAATACGCCTTTCTGAATTTAAAGTGTGATATATAAGAAGAGCGCAAATACTCATCAAGTGTTGCTATAGGATTGATTACACACAAGTGGAATATGATGTTGAGCATGATTTATGCAACAATAAATAGCATGTTGTCAGGTATTTGCACGGTAAAAACGTTAAATATGGTATTTAAATAATTGAAAGATAGTTACAAAAGGAAAACAAGGAAGCTAGTCAGTTTCGAGAAATAATGGAAATTATAAATGCTTGAAAATAAGAAATTAAATACAAGTAAAGGGGAAAAGGGGGAAGGGTGCACATGAAAAAGCATGCTTAAGACTAATTCACAAAATAAATTCGTTATGGTAAGAGCCTAAAATATCCCCAGCAGAGTCGCCCTGCCGTCGCGCCTCCTTTTTCCTCGCGGAGTTCGGGTTTTGACATTCATTGGGAACAACTCGTTTCCTTTTTGGGAATTGGGTATTTGAAGAGTCGCCACCTAACAGATTAAGATGTGTTAGGGCACCTAGAGCAGTTAACTCATGTAACTAGTTTCCTTTACCAGATATTAGGTTAAGGGATCAAAATAATCTTGAGGGGAAGGTGTGAGACACCCCCTCGCGGTCCACAACGGTGGGTCCCGGCCGAACTCAGTGATGTGAATTAGTCACTTAACAGGTAAGTAGTCTAAGCACACATTTGCAAATAAAGGGAGTTTAGGTAGTCTGAGTACATATATGTAAATAAAGGAAGGGAAGTCCTAAGTTGGTTAGCCTATATGATCACATATGTATAATATCCGGTAAGCCTTCCTCAAATAGAGAGGTTACAAGTGGCATTAGCGCACATGTCATCATATCTTTTTACTACCCATTACCCCTCCCCCCCCCAGCAATTATATAAGTAATTTTTAATTAACAAACTCTAAGCGTGCTTTACCCATCCCTTCCTTGTGGTCTTGGAGGTGTTTAGGGCCTCTAGTATTAGGCAGTTCTAGACTTTCTTAATGTGTCTAAAGGGTAAAATCTAAGTGACAACAAAGAACATATAGGACTATCAAATAAAGAAACAGTTAAGAGGGCTGATATTTACCTCCACACATAAGTAGCACGTCTTAAACACAAATTTAGGGTAATTTCAGAGAAGTCATAGAACATAGCATTTAAATAAGCATCACAAACACAGAATATGTGAAATTGTTTTAAAGCAACGTGATATAAGCCTAATCAGTTTTCCTACTAATTTTGAAACCTGTTGAACCTGGGAAGTTTCACACATAGACAGACCATAATTTCATAATTTTGTAAGACCATTTAATTACCTAAGGCTTGCGTAACCGTGGTCCTATGATACCATATAAACATGCAATTACAATTCTGGGGATTAGTTAAAACAGATTGAGTTTTATTAAATCCTATAGGCATGCTGGTCTTTTGTTTATTGTTACAAGAGTTGATTTCATGCGCATTTATACTAGAACATGATGTCTATGTATTGGGGTTGTTTCTTTAAAACCTCTTTTATAGACATTATTCAAAGTAGATGCACATACGGTCCTAAAGTAGGATTTCTAATGCACAAAGAGAGATGGTCGTTTTATCAAGCATGATTACAACGGTGGCTTAATGACAGGATTTCCAGGTGATGACAACTTATGTAGAATCAGAAATGAAGTGATGAACTACAACATGTTTTCTAATATGCAAGTGTAGTAAATGTGAGTATCCTAAGGCAAGATTTCTAATGCAAATAACACAGACATATGACATGGTTCTAATGCAAGTAACATAGCATATTTACCTAAAGTATGATTCCTATTGCAAGTCAACATAATATAAAACTAAAGCATGATTTATATTGCAAATCAACATATATATAAACATAAATCATGATTTCTACTGCAAATCAACACATATATAAATCTAAAGCATGATTTCTACCCGATTTCTCCCCAAAATCATATAGGAACCCTCCCCATTTACTAATTACCCCAATATCTATTTTCAAAGAATATTATTACAGACCAGGATTAAATGAATTACCTAAATAAATGTAAACTATACTATAGGTAGCCTGGATTAGGCCCAAATAATCCTGGGGACGCCAGGCCTTCAAAACAGTCTCGGATGCCAAGAATCTCATAGCAAATAATGTGTCCTAGTATGTCAGAGTTCCTTAAAGACCTCAGGAATCCCCGAGTAGTGCTCACACCAAGATCTTTTCTCAAATAGGGATTGGTTATGTGCAGCGTGGAAGGGCCAGCCAGTGTGTCAGAGTTCAAAGGAATCTCATGTTTTCATAAGCAGTACACATACTGGAGGGGCAGAACCAAATAGTCTAAGAGTAAAGTGAGAGTGCTTGACATAGTTCTGAAAAACTTAGTAAAAACAGTATAGAGATAACCCTTAGGAGTGAAAAGATTTTCAGGAGTAGAAATAGTTTTAAAGAACTACTAAGAGTGGAAAAACAATTTTGAAATCAATTGAGAAGATTCAACATACAATCACGCAGACCCAAAATTACAACCATTTAATAGGCAGCTTTACAATCAGGGATGAAGGTGGTTGGGAACACATGGAGTTCACATTAGGGGGCTCATGAATAAGGTACGGGGGAGGCATATAGATAACAAATGCACAGAACACTTAGGAGTGTTAGAGACTTAACAGGTTAGCCATAATAATAGGAAGTTAAGGCATATGGTAAGGATGTAGCAAAATCATGTTGAAGATAAGGGTGTATTGGACAGAATTGGACATACAATTAGGGCCAATCGAATGCATTAAGAGACTAAGTAACTAACACGATCGCACCAGTTAACGGGGGGAGGGGTGTAAACATGCTGGAGAAGTATTAAATAACCAAGTGAAGTTTAGACATGCTGATTACACATGGAACAAGAGAAGACCGAATTCATACATGCTGAATAAAGTAGTAAATAGGGAAACAAATTGGATACATAGCCAGTTAAACTAGTGCTAGAATGGAACACATGGAGTTTGCATTTCAAAATTTAACTACAAACATACCAGTTAAAGAAGAAAGTGTAGAATGTAAAGTAGGTGTAGTTCCAATGTCTAGCCCTAGCTATCAGACGACTAGATCAATAATTATCACAAGTAGCAGAGAAAGAGGAGAGAGATTGTGTTTGAGTGTGTGTTCTGAACTTAGTGTTCCTATTTTGAGAGGTAAAATACGAGTGATTATATAGCAGTTGAAGAGTAGAGCAAATAAGGTAAAGGAATCACAAACAAGCAATCAAGGGGTCGTAGAATCCAATCATACAAAGGAGTTCAGCATAGATCTCAATTAAGGGCAACTAGCCAAATGGTAATAATAAGGATTAATTATGGAAATGAGTTCAAACCAACAAGGGAGTTCAGAATAGACTCCTTAATTAAACGGTAATACATGGGACTAATTAAGGAAATAACCCTAATCGTACCATGTAAAGAATTAACAAAGATCCAAAATTATACAGAGAATTAAATAAGGCATGAATGACTAGATTAAGGTCATAAAAAGGGAAAAAGCAAGAATTATGCACATGAATCTCTTATCAGAGCAAATCAATCAGCCAGAATTTCAAAGCAATACTGATTTTCTAGAAAGAAATATCAACTTCCACAAATGGAAAATAGGCTAAGTAAAACTTCACAAAAAAGTACAGAAATTGGCCGAAAATAGATGAAAAACCTAAGAGAGATTAATTAGGGAAAAAACCACAGAATAATGGATTTGACAAAGAAAAATGTGTTAGACAGAAAATATAGGGTGAATTAATACAGTTGGTAACACTGAAAGATTCAAACTCGAAGCAAAGGTCAGAAAATCAGAGTATCTGATAAAATTAATTAAGGTTTGAGTATCTTTTTCACAAATCAGTTAAAAAGATGAAAAGGGAATTGATTAAACATTTAAGAGTCAGAAAACTTTAAAAAACAACTCGTAATGAACCCTAGTTTTAGGGAAAAGCAAGAATAATCGATTAAAACCAGAAATTTTAAGAGAAAAACATGTAATAGTGCTCGATTCATCTCAAAACTATGCTGAGCTAGAAATGATCGAAGATAAAAGAATAGGGCTTTTTTTAGAAAATATAATGGAGATAAGGGCATATGTTTAGAAACCATAGACTCGTAACAAAATAAAGAGAGATCTCTTACTCATGGTTGAGAAAATGGCCTGAGACAGGCTAACAAGCAAGGTTTCAACCCAGAATTGCTTGGGTTATTTGAGATTAAATTTTGTATTTCGAGGACTTAAAAACTTCTTTTTGTTTCACCTCTATTTGCGTGCGTAGTTCAGACGCATAGACGGGAAAACCAGTATGTAAAAATCTGCGAAAAATGATAAAGTTTGCCTTTAAAAAAAATTTAAGTTAACTTTGGTCAATATTTTGGGTAAACGGACCCGGACCCGTGATTTGACGATCCCGGAGGATTTGTAGGAAAATTATGGGACTTGGGCGTATGTCCGGAATCAGATTCTGAGGTCTCAAGACCGAGAAATGAATTTTTAAACAAAATTGTTTTCTGGAATATAAATAAGTTTTTAGAAATTTTAATGTTCTTGAAATTGATGGTATCGGGCTTGTATCTTGGTTCCAGAGCCCGGTACAGGTCTTGTATGCCATTTAGATTAAGCCGGTAAAATTTGGTAAGAAACAAACTTGAAACGGAAAAGGGTCTGATATATCCTTGTACTATAGTAAATTATTTAAAATTATCCCCCGTTATACTATTGGGCCATAAAAGTCCCTACCGTCTAACTATCCTAACAAATCTGCACTTATTTTGACGGAAGTGCCACGTGGCCAGATTTAAAAAGAGGCAAGGATGGATGCCATGTGGCACTTCTGTCAAAGTAAGGGCAGATTTGTTAGAATAGTTGGATGGTAGGGACTTTTATGGCCCAATAGTATAACGGGGGACAATTTTAAACAATTTACCATAGTACAAGGATATTTCAGACCCTTTTCCGAACTTGAAATGACGTGAATCGGACCCTCGATTGTGAAATTTGGAACTTAAGTGTTCTTGATATTTCTTCTTTAGTTTTGATGTTAAATTTGTTGTTAAAGGTGTAAGTTTGGTGATTTGATCGCACAGATAAGTTCATATAATATTTTTGAGTTAGTATGCATGCTTGGTTTGGAGCTCTGAGGGCTCGGGTTTAGACTTTGGAAAAACACAGCTGTTGCATCAGTTCTGGTGTAACCGCACCTGCGAGTCAAGCACAACAGGTGTGAGCTCCCAGGTGCGCATATAGGGTCGCAGGTGCGGTCCAGCCTCTCGCAGATGTGGACAAGCTTCTGCAGAAGCGATTCCGCAGGAGCGGATCTCCTCTCGCAGGTGCATCCATAGCAGGCCTAATCATTTCCACAAAAGCGGTCAATTTTTCACATGTGCGATTGTGCAGGTGAGACCTAAGCACTGCAGGTGTGGGAGTCGGGCAGTAAAGTCTCTTGAAATAAAACTTCAGCATTTTCTCTTTCAAATTTTCACAAAAATAGAAGGCCTAGGGCGATTTTCTCAGGAGATTTTCTTCCCAAATCATAAGTAAGTGTCCATTAACTGATTTCTTTCAACTTTCTAATGTTTTTCATCAACTTTTAGGATTTGGACCTAGGGTTTTAATGTTTTTCCATTAACTAGGGTTTTAATGGTAGAAAATTGGGGATTTGGGTAGAGTTAGGGTTTTTTGATTAACTAGGATTTGGACCTCGTTTTGGGGTCGAATCTCAAAACTTATTTCATATTTGGGCTCGTGGGTGAATGGTTGATCGGGTTTTGGTCAGAACCTCGAGTTTCGACCAAGTGGGCCCGGGTTCAATTTTTGACTTTTTGGGAAAATGGTAGAAAACCAATAATTTAGCCTTAGGATTGGATTATTTAGTATTTATTGATGTTGTTAGATTAATTTGGATTAGATACAAGTAATTCAGAGGCACATTCTAAAGGAAAAGCGGTGTTTGAGGCTTGAGTTGACCGTGGAAGTTTGAGGTAAGTGTTTGGTCTAACCTTAGCTTGAGGGATTAGGAGTTGAATCTTATTTTCTATGTGTTATTTGTTGAGTATGACGCATAGGCATGGTGACGAGTATCTATACGTCATTGTCAAGCATGCCCACGAGTCTTAAATTGAAGTCATTGTATTCTTAGTAAGTACTACAAATGCCTAAGTTGTTGATTCTCTGTGTTGAGCAAGAATTATGAATATTCTCGTGGAAATTGCTTATCGTTGAGTATTGGTGCTAGTTGAGGTTTCTTTCGTGAAGTTAGAACAAGTCTGGTTATAGCTGATTCCCTTGTCGGGATATACTAACTTCTTACTGTCGATTCCCTTGCTGAGATATTGTTGTTTCCTTATTGTTCCCTTGTCGGGACTCTTTTATGATTGGTGTTGAATTGTATATTGGCATCGAGTTGCATGCCGCATTAATATTATATTTGGATTGGTTTGCATGTCGCAACAATACTATATTTTGAGCGGGTTGCACGCCGCAACAATATTATATTTGGATCGGGTTGCACGCCGCAACAGTGATACATGATATGGATCGTGTTGCACACTGCAATCAGGTTGCGATCCGGAACAATAAAGGATAAAAGTGGTCATTTATTTGTTATAGTTTCATTATTCTTTCTACTACGAATTTTAAATTGTTCTTTATGCTTTTCTCCCGAGTTACTCTGGTAAAGGATATTCCCCCGCAACATGTTTTCCCCTAACATCCTTAACTGTACATTCCTGTTTTTATTTTCATCTGTATATGATATAACTACACAAGTTTATTTGGTAGTCTGGTCCTAGCCTCGTCACTACTTCACTGGGGTTAGGCTAGGCACTTACCAACACATGGGGTCGGTTGTGCTAATACTACACTCTGTACTGTGTGCAAATCCCGGAGCAATAACTTTTGGACCGTAGCTTTAGGTGGCTGCCTTCAGTCTAGTCGGAGATTCCGAGGTAGTCCTGCTGGGGTCTGCAGGCCTTGGCATCTTCTCCTATCCTTTTAGTCTGTTTCTTTTATATTTCAAAGACAGTGTTGTCAAAAATCTTTCAGACTCTTATTTGTAGTATTCCTAAACAGTTTGTCGAATTGTGATACCAGTCTTGGGTAATTATTGTATGGATTGGTATTGGCATCTTTCTTAAATTATTACATTTCAGTGCTTCATTTATTAGATTTTCACTGTTTATCAATTGTTGGTTATTAATTGTAAAAGGACTAAAATGGGAAAGTGGTAAATTATTCAAAAGGTCGGCTTGCCTAGCTTTCACTAGTAGGTCACTACTTCTGAGGGTGGAAAATCCAGGTCGTTACAACCATAGTAAGTAGGAGGACAATATCGGCCAGAGAAGACAAGGAAACATCACAGTACTAAGATTGTTTACCGTGAAAATGGCAATAGCAATTGAATTTGTAAATGATAATCTAAAAATATATGATCTATTTTTATGCTAGTTGTTAGAGCAGTTGATGCTAGGCATGTGAAGTTTAACGATGAAGTTCAAGCTAAAATGGGACCTTAATCAAAACGAGGGGCCTACTACTCGGGCTTCGGACTGATCGATGAAAGGCTTCGAGGTCGACGCTTGGGCTTGAGCTCGAGCTCGAACTATCAAGGGAAGGTGGGAATGGAATAATGGTTAGAATATAATTAAAGGAGGTTCTTTATGGCTAATATCAAGCAATAACTGAATAACAAGTATGAAAGCGATAAATGGAAAGACTAGCCTTGAGCGAGTATGTTAGAGAGAGAGAGAGAGAGAAGTATGAAAGCGATAAATGGAAAGACTAGCCTTGAGCGAGTATGTTAGAGAGAGAGAGAGAGAGAGAGTTATTATTGATCTTGAGTAGAGTGTTTGGAGAACCAACAGATGATCTTTACAAAGCGACGTGGATCCCCTTTATATAGGAGGAGATTCCTATTATAGTACAAAATGCATTAACTGCAAAGACATGGAGACGGGATGGTTGTACGTGATATCTCGAGATAGGCCCCGTATAGGTCAGCTTTTCCAGATTAAGCAATGTGCCTTGGGAATTCCTTTTTTGCACACTATAGCCATTAGAATGCAATGCCCTCCAGGCCGGTACCTGACGACCCCCGAGGGTGAGTCTCGACCTTGGCTTAAAGCCTCGAGTAACATGACCGTGAGGTGACCTGATGATAGGGAAATTAGGCCCCCGAATTCACCGCATACAGATAGTCTATGTGTTTCTTAGAGTGAAAGCGGTAAGAAGCGATCTTGAACTTCTGCTTCCTTTGATGTTCTTGCAATCGGTGATGGCTACGAGGTGCCAAGATGCAATGTGTGCACTATTACTGCAGGTTTCCACATTGACTGCAGTGGTTGGCTACCTTTTGGCTTTCTTTAATGCACACACGATGCTTTTATAAATTCTCCCCTCTTTCTTTCTATGCCTCATCTCGTGCCAAAATCCCCTAATAAGGTTTTGCTCTTCCTTCGTTCTTGTTCTCTTTTAGGAACGCAACCCTTTTTGTTCCTTCAAAATCTCCCAAAGATGGTAAAAATTTCCATCTCTGCTTTCCAGGAGATCGCGGGTTCATCCTCTTTGTTTTTCTCTCAATGCGAAGTGGATATAATGCATCCTAGGATCCTTTGCGATGACCTCCGATTTCAAGGTCGAGAAAACTTCCTCGAAGCCAGGGCATCACAAGCCTGTAACTCGATATATCAGCTCGATAACGGGCGTCTAGAGAGTGAGGGTTGACTGTTGCTGGAGGAATGCCGTGCTTGTGGAGATTCCTGCTCGAGAGGAAGCTATTATAGCTCATAAAGCCAGATTTCCGAGTGTATACACTTACCCATTTACCTTGGGGTCAGTGGGGCCGTCCTTACCCTCGATCGATCCCGTGATTCTCGACTTCTGCTGGAGTTATCAAGTGACTCTAGGCCAAATTCATCCTTTGTTCTGGCGCGTGGTTTATATGATCAGGCATTACTCAAACATCATGGAGGAGATGCCATTCACCCTCAACCATCTAATTCAGATAAATAGCCCTCGTCTTCTCCATGGGGGCTTAATCAAGCTTCATTGCTGAGCACCAAGATCCCTTTTTGCCTGCACCGAGGAGCTCAGGAATGAGGGATAGGTGAGCTGATTCATCCGAGTGAGAACGTCTAATCTGATTCCAGTGGAAAAGATGCCTTTGCTTGAGAAGTGGAATGCTGGTCATAAAGAAACGTGTTGTCTTTGTTTCTTTTTGGTGATATTTCTTCAAGCATTTAATTCTTCCTTCCTTGCCTTTTCAGCCGTAGTGATATACCCTGGCGTGGTGTTGGATCTCCAAGGTTTGGTCAGCCGCTTATGCTCAATTTGCCCATATACCGAACGAGTGTAGCGAGATTTATCCCATGCTCGGTGGGAAGCAAAAGACCATGGTGAGCCCCGAGCCTTGTTTCATCCGCATACTTTGGCATAGATTGTTGTCAGTAGCATTCTTCATCTTTTACATTTAAACTCTGCATTCATGTAGGTCTGGGAGAAATCTCTTTGACGAAGGAGGAACGCCCGTTGGAGGGGATGCCCTAGTGCTCGGTGAGAAGAAGAGAAAGCATGAGAGTCTGCCGGTTGAGCTTCTGGAGCTCAAGAGGGTTACAGCGAAAGGTTCCAAGGTTGAACAAGAAATTCTAACCTCTGAGATGATGGGAAATGCTATAGCTAAAGGTGAAGGAGAAAACAGCTTCTCAACGGCCCCCGAAGAGCATATAGGCTCGCCCGACCCCCTGGCCATGTGGATGGATACTCCTGGAACGAAGTCTGATGCCGATGTGGCCCAACTTTGTGGTGGCGAGGCAATGGATGGAGTATCAAGTACTACCCCCGAGTTGGCAGGTGGTCGGAATTCTTCCCGAGTTGGGACGCCCTTGGTAGTCGGCTCAGAGGGGCCTGCATTTTGGGTCCAGGGTAAACAAGGGTTTGGCTGATTCTGTTAGCCCTCTAGTTGTTATTGATCCTCCCCAGGGAGAGATCCTACCATCTCACGGAGTGAAGGATGCCTTGCGCGAAGAAACTTCTGAAGTAGGAGCATTAGTCAAAGGTGGTGATGCACTCAAGGCGTTGCCGACCATTCTCGAGGGAGGTCTCAAGGTTGCTGCTTCATTTATTTTCGACGAGATGGGTAGACTTTGTGAGCGAGTAGTTTTTCCTAACCTTGTCCGCCGCTCTGGTCCGTTCTGGTCATTGTTTTTCTAACTTGTGTTTTTTTATGTGGCTTTATGCTAAAGTGCTTTAGAACCAAGCTTTCACCCAGTATCATGATGAGGTGAGCCGCCACGAGTGCGAGAAAGCCTATTTCACCAAGCAGGTTACTCATCCCCGCTTTTACCATTATTCAAATCTATTGAGATTCCACTTCTTTTAACTTCTTGGACCTAATTTATGAAGTTTGAGAAGGAGAACGCCCTGCTAAGAGGGGAGCTTCAGGCTAGAGATGCTGAAATTTTTGAGCTTAGTTGGTACGTAAACGAAATTGCTTCAGAGAGGGACACCTCTAGTGGAAGGTAACCTTGATCGACCGTCAGCTCTAGGATGCAAAGGAGGATAGTGGAAATTACAAGGGTCTCCATTCCAAACTGGTGCATGCATTATTTTGGATCAAAGCCGAGGCCGAGGCGCTTGTATCTTCATATCGGGAGGGATTTGTTGTCATAGATTCTTACATTGTGAAGGCATTTTAGGGGACTAGCCTGATTTTACCTCGAGTTGCGGATCGTTTCTGGCTAGTTTCCTGAAAGCAGACCGTTGGGGGTGCATCGGAAGGCAGCTCGGGTGGTGTAAAAAATGAGGGTGGATCCCCAGGGAGAGAAGATGCCGTTGAGAAGGGGCCGTTAGGGAACTCGTAGTTGCCAGGGAGTGACCCTTGGGGATCCATTGAGGATGCTGGTTTGGAAATAGATTAGGATCTTTGTTGAGTTTTTACTATCGATTTTTCTGTTGATCTTCCTATATGTATATTGTACTTTCATACTGGTGTATGTATACAATGACTCCTACGGATTTTTTTCCTCTATTCCCCTTTTTTGCCCGGAATTTAGTAAGAATCGGCAAGAAACCTTCAGACTTATGATATGTCCATGTGGCTTGTTAGGCAGGCTCGGGGGATTTTACGCATTTGGTCGATGCAGCCTTTAGCGTAAGTTAGCGTGGGAGCCCTTACATTTTTGCTTGACTGTCTCGGGTTGAGTCTCTAAGTCGGATTGCGACTCGAGTTCACTTGACCCTCCAGTTTTGTGTTTTTATGGGCTGGTGACAATGGCTCTTATGTCCTCGGTCAAAGCAACCTTTTAGGTATGTAGCCTTGAGGATCGTAAAGCTGGCGACGATGTCTCTTACGCTGTGCCCTTAGGCATGTATAGTTAACTATTTTGGATTCGATCTCTGAATCAAGTTACGACTCGAGCTCATTTTAATCCTAAAGTTTTCAAATTTTTAGCTGGCGACAGTGGCTCTTACACTTTTGGTCATTGCGACCTTTTAGTGTGTGGCCCTGAGGCTCGTTTGGTTGGCAACTATGGCTCTTGCGCTTTTTCCCAAAGGCATATGTAGGCTTTATTTTACTCTCGTCAAGGTTTTCTTGAAATGGTTTTGCCTAATCTGTTGTCGGTTCGGGAAGAGCCTCAATTTTAAGTCGTTAGCGGTAATGTTCAAGCACCTCGGAAGGTTTGGCTAGTAGGATGGGTAGCTCGAAGCCTTGTGATTTGGAGCTGACATGGTCGAAGCATGTTTTCCTGTTGAGGGTAGCCTGTTTTAACCGGTTCTTTTTTAAATAGATTCAAAGTAATGGCCTGTGATTTTGTTAGTGATGGTCGGGTGTCCCCGAGTCGCGTTACTTTGGTTGGTGCAGCCGTTTTGACTGTAGTCATGTGTGTTTTGCCGGAGCCATTTTTTATCCTGAGTGTGATAGTTTAGGCATCTGTATTGTGGGTATGCCCTTGAGGGAGTCTTACAAATGCGACACATAGCCTAAACTTCAGGATTGAGTTTTATGCATGTAGTAAGGTCTTACAATTTTGCCATCCCTATTGAGGTCTTACAATTTTGCAATGCCTGTTGAGGTCTTCTAGTTTTGTTGTTCTATTGAATCTATCTTGCTAGACTGAATGCTTGCTTGGGGTCTTATGGCCTCGGGTTTTCAAGTGAATGGCGATTAGCAACAGTCTCCGAGTCATCGAGTTTGTTCAGGCTCATGGTCCATTACTCGTGAGCTCGGAGTTTCCTTATTGAAGGTTTTTATGACCTTGGAGCCTCCGACCCTGGGGTCATGCGCTTCCCTGGTCTGTGATGCCAGTCTCTGAGTGTTCGGGACAATTTTTCTTTTTGGAGTCACTTTGTAATCTCCATACTGCCTTAATTAGGGCTTACGAGTATGGAGTTCCACCCTGAGATCATGTGGTTGCCGAATTATTGACGCTAGTCTCTGAGTATTTTGGGGCATTCTTTGACGGAGGAATCCTTGCTGTAGAATTACTAATTTTGATTTGGAGTACGAGGAATTTTGGCGAAATCTATCCTTTTATTGCTTGGCATAGGCACATGTTGTTTTGTTATCGTAAGCGCAACTTATACGGACACGGTTCGTTCAACTGTTTGGCTCGGTACATCCTTTTCTATTGGAACCCCATCTGTTATTTCTCGGTACAAGGTTGATTGCGAAGAAAATCCGGTAGGCTTGTTGAATCCTTCTTAGTAAGTGAGTGGGCATCGCCTCATTAAAAACTTTGCCGGCAAAAAAACCCATTTCGGGATAAAAACTCTATCGAAGGAAAAGAGTGCAACGTTTGCTTGAGGAACTTTGTAGGATTTTTCGATCGGGTGCCCTAGTAGTAGTACTGTTTAAGCATCGATACATTCCAGTTGCTCAGGAGCTATTCTCCTTCCATGGTGCCAAGCTTATAGGATCCCTTGCCAACTATTCTGAGGACATAGTACGGTCCTTCCCAATTCTGTCCCAACTTTCCTTCATTAGGGTTTTGGGTGTTGAGAGTAACCTTCCTTAGGACGAAGTCCTCGATCCCAAAATATCAGAGATTCGTTCTCCTATTATAGTATCTTTTAATTTTCTGCTTCTGGGCAGCCATCCGAATGAGCGAGGCTTCCCGCCTTTTATCGAGTAGCTCGAGGGCAGTTGTCATGGCCTCATTGTTCGAACCTTCATTAGTGTGCTGGAATCTGGTGCTTGGCTCCCCGACTTCCACCGATATCAATGCCTCGGTGCCGTATACTAGAGAGAAAGGTGTTTCCTTTGTGCTTGATTTTGAAGTTGTTCGATATGCCCATAGCACCTCGGGAAACATTTCTCTCCATTTCCCCTTGGTGTTCTCCAGTTTCTTTTTTAAGTTCTGAATGATAGTTTTATTTGTGGATTCGGCCTAGCCGTTTGCACATGGATGGTAAGGCGTTGACATGATTCTCTTGATTTTGTTATATTCAAGGAACTGTGTTACCTTGCTCCCGATGAACTACCTCCCATTGTCGCATGTTATTTTGGATAGGATTCCGAACCAACATAAAATGTCATCCCATATGATATTGATGACTTCCTTAACTCTTATTTTCTCGAAGGCCTGTGTTTCCATCCATTTTGAAAAGTAGCCAGTCATAAATAGAATAAATCTAGCCTTACCTGGTGCCGATGGCAAAGGGCCGATGATATCCATTCCCCATTTCATGAATGGCCATGGTGATAGAATGGAATGTAGTTGCTCGCCGGGCTGGTGGATCATGGGAGCGAATCTCTGGCACTTGTCGCATTTTCGGATGAATTCTCTGGTATCTTTTTCCATGTTATCCCAATAGTAGCCCGTTCTGATCGCCTTTCAGACCAAAGAATCAACGCCGAATTGATTTCCACAGGTTCCCTCGTGGATCTTCCGGAGTACCTAATTTGTGTTTCCTGGTCCCAAGCATACCACCAAAGAGCCATCAAACGTTCTCCTGTGCAGATCCCCATTTTCGTCGAGCGAGAACCGAACTGTTTTGGTTCACAGGGCCCTCGATTTTTTTGGATCTGCAGGCAGCTTCCCGCCTTTCAAATAATTGATATATTTATTTCTCCAATCCCACGTCTAACTGGTGGAGTCAATCTCCGCATGGCCTTCCTCGACCACTAATTTAAACAATTTGACAACAGCTCCGGGGAGTAGGTCCTCTTCTTCGGTAGAAGATCTTATATTCGTAAGGGCATCGATCTCGCTGTTCTGTACTCGAGGTACATAGACTAAGGTCCATTCTTTGAAGGGACATAACGTGACTTGGATTTTGTCCAAGTACCTCTGCATCTTGTCCTCTCGAGCTTCGTAACTCCCATTCACCTGACTTACTACGAGGAGCGAATCACATTTTGCCTTGACAGTCTCGACTCCCAAACTTTTGGCCAATTCTAAACCTGCAATCATAGCCTCATACTCGACATCAGTGTTAGTCAATTTTAGAAAAAACGACCTGATTGTTAATCCTCTTTTTCTAAGTGTTGGTTAGAACTAGGCATGATATATACTGATTTTACAAAAACATGCAAACTGAAAAGGGTTTACCAATTTTAACAGGATGTTACGAGTTCAGCAATTAATATTACTTTTATTCAGATTCGAGATTTCCTATAGGCATGCTATCTATACGTATGCTGATTTTGACACCTTTTTAGATGTTAACAAAGGTCCTATGAACATGGTATCTATATGCAACTCTTATTATTAAACCTACAAACTGTTTGCCTAGCAATGTTTATGAATGCATAATGCAGTAGTTTATAGACCGTATTTTATATGAATTTGCAGAACAATTAGAAGTTAACATATAGGTAGGATATCTATGCGCGGAGATGTAGAAATTAAGAGTGAGTCCTATAGGCATGATTTCTAGGTGTGGGTTTGCAGAAATTAAGAGTTACCCTATTGACATGATCTCTAGGTGTGAGATTGCAGAAATTAAGAATTACCCTATAAGAATGATCTCTAGGTGTGAGATTGCAGAAATTAAGAATTACCCTATCGGCATGATCTTTAGGTGTGAGATTGCAGAAATTAAGAACTACCCTATAGGCATGATTTCTAAGTGTGAAATTGTAGAAATCATAACAAACCCCTATAGCCATGATCTCTACCCTTGATGCATAAAAATAAATCCCATTCCCCATTTTTACTAATCCCCAGGTTTATACAAGTTATTACAACCCAAAGGAAATAAACTGGAATTACAAATACATCAGAAATCCTCAGCTACATACGAGCAGCCTAATCCAGACTTAATGCCTAATAATATGAGATTGAGCCACTTCCGAGATCCAGATTTCCAAGCCTTCTCTCATCTAGGGTATTTCAGAGATCCAAGGGATTTCAGGAACCCCAGGCAGTGCATACACCCAAGATGTTAATCAGAAATTAAGTTATGAAGTGTGGAAGGGCCAGACCTTATGTGTCCAAGTTCAGAGGGAGCTCAAGGGTCCCAAGGCAAGGCTCACACAAGAGGGGCAGAAATTAAGTTCTAAGAATGAGTGTAAGTGCAATAGAAGGGGTAGGGGCTACCCAGGCAGGCTGGTGGTCATGTCCAGCCACAAAATAGACTTGCACACCCCTGACCAAACCTGTTGATCAAGCATTTAGAAAGTTAAGACCTACTGGAGGTCAAGGCATGGGCTAAAAAATAACTAGAAATACTGGCAGGCCAAGGCTGTTACTCAACACACACAATAAGGGAATAAGGACGGGAAATTGACAAAGCTTAGGGCCCAAGGGGTCCAGTTCATATCTATGGACAATGATTTCAGACATTGCCATGTCTTTGAACCATAACTCAAAGCATATAAAGGGGATATGAGGGTTTGGGATTCATAAGGTATCAAATAAATAACACACGACTGATAGAATGTACACATAGATAAACATTAAATTACAAGGGAAAGGGAATATATTACAGCATGCTAGAAACACATGTTGACTGAAGAAACATGAGCAGAAGTAGACAGGAATGACAAACTGGAGTAATTAAAGAAAAACATATTGTTGTTGAAGCTTGTAAATTAACTAGGACATACCAGTAGAGAAGCAAAATGCAGAAAAAGTAGAGCAAACAAGAGTCCATAGTCTAGCCTTTGCTTTCAGCCAGCTAGACAAAGCAACAACACAAGTAGCAGTAAAGAAAAATGTAGTTTTAAGTGTAAAAGAGTATTTTGAACTCAGATTGTTCGTCTGTGTTCGTGTGTGTTCAAAGAAAAGGGAGGAGAGTATTTATAGTTTTTGAAAACGAGTGAAAAATAAAGTAATAAGTAAAATTAAAACACAAACATGTAAACAATCACTATTCAGAATCAATTAACCCAAGAGATTCCCCTTAAATTAAGGAAACACTGCTTAACGGGTATCAGCAGACCAAATTAAGGAAAGAAAATCAGTTTGGGGGAAGATTGATTATTGCCATAAAAAGGGTAGTAAAAGCATGAAGTGAATAATCGAGTCTAAGTACGAAATAGGCTTATTTTTGGGAAAGGATACAGCAAGGTAAAACATTACAATAAAGGAAGTGAATCAATTAATTAATTTGATGAGTAAAAATTAGGGCATCTTAAGAAAACCTTTTGCAATTAGTCACAAGATCAAAGGAATCAAGATCAAACAAGAAAGGAACATAGTTCTGCACTTTACTATATAAATAGCAAGGAATGAACAAGCATGCAGTGTTAAACGACTTGACAAAAAGAAGAAACACCAACATACAATAGCAGTAAGGGTAAGCTAGGGTTCAGTAGTAAGAAAATATTCGAAGCACAGTAGTCAAGCAGGTGAAACAGTGAAGAAGACATAGAAGCAAGTAAAGGGTCTCGGAGTAGGTACAAGTGAGAAAACTTCTAAAGAAAAT
Organism: Nicotiana glauca; assembly: GCA_026770625.1. NCBI lineage: Eukaryota > Viridiplantae > Streptophyta > Magnoliopsida > Solanales > Solanaceae > Nicotiana > Nicotiana glauca. The sequence continues at coordinate 27,544 of MU768140.1, forward strand.
TAGGGCTTTAACAGTAACCAGGTTTTGCAAGATGGTAAGAACTCAAAATTAAACAAATTAAACAAGGAAGAAAGAATCAGCAACAAAGAGCAAATGCACATTTAAACAAACAACTTTCAGAACTCGGATAAACTAAAAAGGAATTAGGGTTTTTAACATGCTGAAACAGATAGAAGAATAAACATGAACAAATCATAGCCAAAGCATAAACATGTTAAAAATCAGAGATCTTTTGAAAAACTTAAAGGAAAAACCCTAATGAAGGGTCGTTTTTTCAAGAAAAGTTGAAGAACTTTTGAGAACACACTTAAACATTCATGGCAAGTACAGATCTAAAGCAGATCTGAAAGAAAAATAAAAAATCCCAAAGATTAGGGTTTCAAAAAACCCAGAATGGTGAGAAAGGCCTTGGAAATTAACGATATAACCAGGAGCGCCAAGGATCTGACTCGAACGGCCATGGCTGGCCGGAGAAAAGTCAGGGACGATCGAAGAAAGGTCATGAATGGAAGTCAGGAAATGACTGGGCCAACTTCCTTTGAGATTTGGCCGTGAAACAATAGAAGCAAACACCCAGGAGCCACGAGGGGCCATTACACATCTCCAATGGTCATGGGAGGCCATGGATTAGGGCGGGATTGAAAGACGGTGGCTAGGGTTCATGAGGGCTATAGAGAGAGTTGAGAGAGAAGAGGAATTCAAAAGGGCGACGTTTGGTGAGAAATGATTAGGGTTAGGGTGGGTTTGGTAAATTAAAAAGGAAAGAGTGAAATGTGGCCATTGTTCATTTAGATTAACGGCCTAGATTGATTGGGGAGCCAGGCGGATCGAATAAACGGGTTAGGGGTCGGGTTAAATTGCAATTGGGCTGGGTAATGTGGGTTTTGAAATTGGGTTAATTAGGTTGCCAAATTGGCTATAATTGAAATGCAATTGAGGCCAAATCGTAAATAGCCAATTTTTCCTTAATTTGTTTTATAAAATAGAAAGACAAATTGTAAAAGAAAATTTTGGGAATAATTATTGGATTTTATTGTATTAAAATAGACAATAAATTGGTTTTAAAAATCGTTAAAAATGCCAAAACTCTTGGGTATGCTTATATATGCACAAATATGCTATTTTGGAAGTATTTTGGGTATAAAAATACTTAGAAAAAAATTGGGTATCAATAGCTGCCCCTCTTTACCCGGAAAGGACGAAAGGGTTGTCGGGTAAAGATATGATGACCAATTTTGACCGGAAGCGGCGATTTGAAAAGAATTTGATCGAGCTCTGGTTTTTGAGCTACCTACATATCCCTGGTTTTACAGGAATCAGGCCATATGTAGTTCAGGAACCATTGACGAAACATGCCGATGGCGATTCGAAGGAGACGGGCGTGATGTTTAGGGGGGCAAGATTTATTTGAAACTTGATCGGCGGTGGGGGATCGGAGCGGGATTGCTCCTGTTGAGATGGCAGCTGCTAGCCAGTGTACCTGCAAGTGAGCAATGCGGGCGTATATCGTGCATCAACTTAAACGTGATACAAATTCCCTTTTACACCATGAATGCTGTCTTCGGACGGTTAGGATGACGTCCTCGGACCATTATGTCCTGGGCCATAAAGCGCAAAATAAAAGATTTGCAGGCTATGAAATGATGTTTTCGGGCTATGATAATGGTGCCTTTGAACCATGATGCCTTTGAATAATGTTGTGCAAGATATAAAGTAGGTCCTCGGGCCATGGCATGGTGTTCTTGTGCTATGAAGATGATGCGTCTGAACAATGATGCCCTCGGATAGTTTGGCGATATTTCAGCCCATGAAATGCAAGATTTGGTGGTATTTCAGCCGATTCAGAAATGTAAATGGCAATATTTCAGCCGACAGAAATTTAAATAAAGCAGTGACATTTCAGTTGATGCAAAAAATGTATATGGCGATATTTCAGCCGACAGAAAAATAAAACAAGCGATGTTTCAGCCGATGCAAAAATGTAAATGGCGATATTTCAACCGACAGAACTTTAAATAAAGCGGCGATGATTTAGTCGACGTAAAAGTAAAATGGCGATATTTCAGCCGATAGAAAGTATAGGTATAGATGATGCTGGAGATTTAAATATGAACTGGCGATCTTTCAGCCGATATAGAATTTAAATAAAGTTTGGCGATATTTCAGCCGATTGCAAGATGTAAGTAAAAGGTGGCGATATTTCAGCCATGCAAGAGGGATAAAGTGGCGATATTTCAGCCGAAGCAAATAAAGGTGGCGATATTTCAGCCATGTAGGTGGAGGTAGAGCTTAAACTCAGAAGGCAGAAATGTAGCCTTATGCAATGCAAAAAATGCAAATGGAGATAGTGCTTAGTCTCGAAAGGCCGAAAGGCAGAAAGGTAGCCTTATGCAATGCAAAAAATGTAGATGGAGAGAGTGCTTAGGCAGAAAGGTAGCCTTATGAAATGCAAGAAATGCAGATGGAGACTGTGCTTAGTCTCGAAAGACAGAAAGGTAGCCTTATGCAATGCAAAAATGCAGATGGAGGCAGTGCTTAGTCTCGAAAGGCAGGAAGGTAGCCTTATGCAATGCAAGAAAATAAAAGGACGGATAGTAGTGAGATTTCTTAGCTGATAGATGATTACGATGTCGTGATTGCTGGGGAGGTTGTGTGCGGATAACAATTACGAACAAGTGATGATTCTAAGAAGTTGCATTCTTGAGAAAGTATGGGTACATAAATATACCTGACGATATTGTAAGTCGAGTGCCTGCATCCAAAGAAAAATCGTGAGTTTTGTAAGGCGGAAAGGCTAGTTCATTTTCCCCTGGCTTCTGGCATTGTGCATCATTGGGGTAGTGTTGCTAAACATCAGCAATTCGAACAATAATTATGCATGATTTAGTAAATATAACGTAAGTAGAAAAATAGTTTTCTTTAGATGAACCAACAACTGTGACGTGGTTCAAGACATTGCAACCTCTCTTGCTCCAGAATTTTGAGGGTACTCCTCAAAATTCTGCCCCAGTTTACTGGGCTAGCACTTCTGACAGCTGCGCTGGACGACTGAAAAATCAACTTTGGAATTTTGAGGGTCCTCCTCAAAATTCTGCCCCAGTTTACTGAGGTGGCATTCCTTCCCATCAATCCCTCAAAACTAACTTTGGAATTTTGTGGGTCCTCCTCAAAATTCTGCCCCAGTTCTAATAACTGGGGAAAATGGATTTTTATTAAATTATGACCGAACCCATAGGGGTGCGTACGTATCCCCTCTTTAATGGGAATCATGTCAGGCGTAGTTCAAATTACATCATAAAGGGAATTATAGGTGGTTACACATAGTATCGTTTCACTGCATCTGAATTGATTGGATTTGGCCAGACTTCTCCGTCCATTTCTGCAAGAATAAGGGCTCCTCTAGTTAGAACCCGGTAAACCATGTACGGACCTTGCCAGTTGGGAGAGAATTTCCCCTTGGATTCATCTTGATGTGGGAATATTTTCTTTAACACCAGCTACCCCGGTGTAAACTTCCTTGGCTTAACTCTTTTGTTGAAGGCTTTGGACATTCTGTTATGATACAACTAACCGTGGAAAACTGCATTCATCCTTTTCCCATCTATAAGGGCTAACCGCTCGTAGCGACCTTTTACCCATTCTGCGTCGTCTAACTCTGCTTCTTGTATGATCCTCAAGGAGGGAATTTCTATCTCGGTGGGGATGACCGCCTTTGTACCATAAACCAGTATGTAAGGAGTTTCTCCAGTCGATGTGCGGACCGTAGTGCGATATCCCAGCAAGGCGAATGATAACTTCTCATGCCATTGTTTGTGATTTTCGACCATCTTCCTTAGTATCTTCTTGATATTCTTTTTGGCTACTTCTACAGCTCCATTCATCTGAGGCATGTAGGCTATAGAATTCTTGTGTTTAATCTTGAATGCCTCACACATTGCTTTCATCAAGTCACTATTGAGATTGGAACCATTATCGGTGATGATTGATTCCGGAATTCTGAATCGGCAAACGATATGGTCACGGACGAAATCTTCCACAACTTTCTTAGTTACTGCTTTGTACAACGCTGCTTCAACCCATTTAGTAAAATAATCAATTGCCACCAGGATAAACCTATGGCTGTTTGATGCAGTAGGCTCGATAGGTCCAATGACGTCCATTCCCCTGGCGGCGAATTGCCACGGTGAGCTTGTTGCAGTAAGCTTGTTTGGAGGCACCTTTATCAAATCTGCATGTATCTGATAGCGATGGCACTTGCGACCATACTGGACGCAGTCTGTTCCATAGTCTCCAAAAATAACATGCTCGGAGTATCTTCTTTGCTAAGACAAAACCATTCATGTGCGGTCTGCAAGTCCGTTCGTGCACTTCGTCCAATAGTCTGGATGCTTTTTTTGCTTCGACACACTTTAATAAACACAAATCGGGAGTCCTCCTATACAGGATTCCCCCACTATCAAAAAAGTTGTTGGATAATCTCCGAAGTGTGCGCTTCTGAGTGGCGTTGGCAAGTTCCGGATATTCTCCTATTGTCAAGTACTCTTTGATGTCGTGGAACCATGGTTTTCCATCCGCTTCTTCCTTAACGTGAGCACAATAAGCTGGCTGATCATAAATCTTTACTAGGATGGGATCAATGAAATTCGTATTTGTATGTTAGATCATGGATGATAGAGTAGCCAATGCGTCAGCGAACTCGTTCTGGACCCTGGGGACATGCTAAAATTCCGTCTTTGTGAATCTTTTCCTTAACTCATGTATGTGATGCAAGTAGGGAAGCATCTTAGAGTTCTTGGTTGCCCACTCTTCTCGAACTTGATGTATGAGCAAGTCTGAATCCCCGATCACTAGTAGCTCCTGAATGTTCATTTCAATGGCCATCATGAGCCCTAGGATGCAAGTTTCATATTCAGCCATATAATTTGTGCAAGGGAACCTGATCTTGGCGAATACCGGGTAATGCTGGCCAGTTTTTGATACTAGGACTGCTCCTATACCCACTCCTTTGAAATTTACGGCTCCGTTGAAAAACAACCTCCAACCATCATAGGATTCTGCAATATCTTCTCCTACAAAGGACACTTCTTCATCAGGAAAATATGTTTTCAAGGGTTCGTATTCTCTGCCAATGGGATTCTCGGCAAGGTAATCTACTATGGCTTGACCCATGATATTTTTCTGAGTCACGTAAACAATGTCGAATTCACTCAACAAGATTTGCCACTTGGCGAGCTTGCCAGTGGGCATGGGCTTCTGAATGATATATTTCAGCGGGTCCATCCTGGATATGAGATAAGTAGTGTAGGGACAGAAATAATGCCTCAATTTCTGAGCTACCCAAGTCAGGGCATAACAGGTGCACTCCAATAAAGAATACCGGGCCTCGTACGGGGTGAACTTCTTATTGAGATAGTAGATAGCTTGCTCCTTCCTCCCTGTTTCATCATGCTATCCCAGAACACAACCGAATGCTCCATCCAAAATTGTGAGGTAAAGCAATAGAGGCCTTCTTGGCTCGGGTGGTACCAAGACTGGTGGCGTTGACAGGTATTCCTTGATTCTGTCGAAGGCTTTCTGACAATCGTCAGTCCATTTAGTAGCAGCGTCTTTCTTCAGCATTTTGAAGATGGGTTCACAAATGACCGTTGACTGAGCTATGAACCGATTGATATAGTTGAGTCTACCCAAGAAACTCATCACGTCCTTCTTGTTCTTTGGCAGTGGCAATTCTTGAATGGCGTTGACCTTTGACGGGTCCAATTCTATTCCTCGATGACTCACGATGAAACCCAACAGTTTTCCAGCAGGAACCCCAAATGTACACTTGGCGGGATTCAGTTTCAGATTGTACATCCTCAATCTGTTGAAGAATTTTCTCAAGTCTTCTCTATGATCAGTGTCTTTCTTGGATTGATGATGACGTCGTCCACATATACCTCAATCTCCTTGTGTATCATGTCGTGAAAGATGGCAGTCATGGCCCTCATATAGGTGGCGTTTGCATTCTTCAACCCAAACGGCATCATTTTGTAACAATACATACCCCATGGCGTGATGAATGTCATTTTCTCTACATCTTCCTCGTCCATCCATATCTGATGGTATCTGGCAAAACAATCATCAAAAGACTGCAACTCATGCTTGGGGCAGTTGTTGATAAGAATGTGTATGTTTGGCATGGGGAAATCATCTTTGGGACTGGCCCGGTTAAGTTCCTGGTAGTCGACACAGACTCTAACCTTCCCGTCCTTCTTTGGTACCGGCACGATGTTGGCTAACCATGTTGGATATTCCACTACCCTGAGAACCTTGGTTTTGACTTGCTTAGTAACCTCCTCTTTGATTTTCAAACTCATGTCGGGTTTGAATTTCCTGAGCTTCTGTTTTACCGGCGGACAGGTTGGATCTGTT
>MU768140.1:34473-60033 GCA_026770625.1 Nicotiana glauca
ATCATCATACGACCAAGCGAATATGTCCTCATATTCCCTTAAAAACTCCGTATATCCTTCCTTTTCTGATGGTGACAAGTGAACACTGATGCGAGTTTCTTTGACATTTTCTGTATCTCCCAAATTAACGACCTCAGTTTCTTCCAGGTTAGACTTAGGTCTATTCTCAAAATTCTCAACCTCTCTGACGACCTCTTCAGGTATCTCATCTTCTTCTGAGTCTATGTCCTTTTGTTGCGTTGTTTCGTGCGAGTCACAATCGTTGGTTCATCATCAAGGTAAGTAATAGTAATGCTGTATAAAAATAGAGTAAATGATAGAGAAAATAATAAGTGCGAGATATATGATAAACGGAAACGCTTTGATTAAATTCATAGTTGTTTGAAACATCGGAGCTCTTTTCGAAATTAAAGACAATGCGAAAAGAAAATCAACTAGTAAAGTAAGTTAAAAATGAGATGCATGGTGCTTTTGTTTAGCCTTGCTACCACGAAGCCTTCCGGGCCCTGAAGGTCCTAATTGACCAATTACTGAGGCGGTCTCCTCGGTTTAGAGCTTGTATGGAAGGGCCTTCCTCCCCTTCCTCCCCGAAAAGAACATAGCAGTCCATATCATCATCCCCCAGAAACAAATTCTTCATGGCTGCCAATGCTTCATCTTCCTCTGACCCATATACAGTGTCTGCCGGTTGGAAGGTTTGCTCCAGGCTAGGTATCGGAAGCTCCAATGGATAGTAGGGGTCGCGCCATGGTGGCATCCAACTTTGGAATTCTTCCCAAGTGTAATTGTACCCTAAGCCAAATGTAGTACCTTGGTTATTTAGCTTGATGGGCTTAGTTATCCCTTGAAGATTTTTACCGAGTCCCTTTCTAGGCTCGTACCCATACCAATTCAGGATACTTTCAATCTTGCTATCCCACCACTTATCCTTATCTACAGCGTTGACCCTTTCGATGTGGTGGTATGTTTCTCCGCCTATTCTCCTTCCGCCCCCGATCACTGGGATGGTCTAGCGACTATATGTGGGGTTACTACCATCGCCATGAATAATCACTTCCTGGTGATTCCATTCGAACTTCACTGCCTGATGCAGGGTCGATGCTACGGCTCCAGCATCGTGGATCCAAGGCCGTCCTAATAACAGATTGTAGGATGTCGGGACGTCTATTTGTTTGGAAGTCAACGTCGAACCATGTTGGCCCTATGTGTAAGCATAGGATGATTTATCCAATAGTAGATCTCTGGGACCCATCGAAGGACTTGACATTGATAGCCCTATCTTTGATCTCGTGCAGGCTTTTTCCCAATGTTCTGAGAGTTATGAGTGGAAAAATGTTGAGGCTGGATCCACCATCGATCAGGACTCTAGTGATGAAATAATCTTCGTATTACACGGTGATGTGCAGTTCCTTATTGTGGCGCAATCCTTCCGGCGGTAGCTCATCTTCATGGAAGGTTATTTTATGGCTCTCCAGCACTTGTTCCACCATATTCGCCATTTCACCCCCGGTTATATTGCTGGGCACATAAGCTTCCCTTAGTATCTTCATCAGGACACTCTTGTGAGTGTCAGAACTCTGTAGAAGAGCTGGGATAGAGATCTGTGCCGGTGCTTTGTTCAACTGTTCAGCGACCGAGTACTCCTTAGCCTGTATTTTCCTCCAAATATCATAGGGCCCAGTTTCAATAGGCCATCCTGGGGCTTGCTTACTGGAATCGGCTAGGTGCTCTGGGGGTGTAAACCCTCCCTGTTCTGGTCATTCCTTACACGATAATTGTTTCTCTTGTCTTGGTCTTTCCTTTCCTCCTAGCTTCAACAGTGTAATCCCATGGTATTGAATTTGAGTGGAACAACATTATGTCCAACATTGCCATAGGAATAGGCACCCTTGGTGGTAACACATTAACTTCAAAGGGTGCAGGTGCCTTTGGAACTCCAAATTCAACCTCAATTGGCCCGGGAGCCTTTGCAGGATGAGGTGCTTCAAATTTGAGAGGTATAGACATGTTACTTCATCGTCCCTGGAGGGCTGATTCTGCACAACAATTGGGTTAAGTGTAACCATCGGTTTCTTCGGTTCATCCCCCTTAGAAATCAAACCTATCGACCCTTTGGGGTCCCAATCATCTTCGATCTCGATCATATGAATGTCTCCACCTTTGTGGTTAGGTAGAGGGTTGTTACGAACATTAGGAGCAGGCTCCTTTGCTACTATGACCTTATTGTCAATCAGGGTTTGAATCTTGTCCTTCAATGAGCGGCACTCATCAAGGGTGTGCCCCTTCATACCAGAGTGATACGCACAGGTCTTATTGGGGTTGACCCACTCTGAGGGATTTTTTGGAGTTTTGGCTGGGATAGAAGTGACGTAATCGATAGCTTTAAGTCTCTCGTATAGCTAGTCAATTGGTTCAGCGATGGCTGTGTATTGTCTGGGAGGTTTACGGTCAAAATTTGGCCTGGGTCTAGGGAAATTTTGACGGGTGGGAGGTGATTGGTAGTGAGAGGGTTGAGCATTGTAAGCTTGATAAACAGGTGTTGGTTAAGAGTATCCGGGTGAAGTGGGTTGGTATGTGAGAGGTGGAGAGGGTTGGTAAATGGGAGGTGGATAGGAAGGTGCGGGCGCTTGGTAATTCGGGATGGGCTGATATGTAAGTGGAGGTGATGGGTAAGTGTGGTATTTTGGTGGTGATTTGGCTCCCTGTGAGACCATTACGGCACTCACATCCTTCTTCTTGGACGTGTCCCCAGTATATAAAGCCTTATTGGTGGCCTGCAATGCTTCAAGATTCGTAACCATACCATTCTTAATGCCTTCTTCGATTCTTTCTCCAAGTTTGATTATATCGGAGAACTTTTGACCCTCGATCAGCATCAACCTCTCGTAATATTGGGGATCCTAAGCCCGGACAAAGAATCTATTCATTTGTATTCATTGGTTCTTCTTCTAGGGCCGACCTGACCTTTGCAGCTTCTGACCTCCAATGAGTAGCATACTCGCAGAATGTTTCGGTGGGCTTTTTCTTCAAATTCTGTATGTAGAATACATCTGGTGCATTCTCTGTATTGAATCGGAATCTATCCATAAAGTCCGATTCCATGCCTACCCAACTCATCCATTTCTTAGGGTCCTAGCTGATGTAGCAGGATAAAACATCTCCCTTCAGGCTTCTCATGAAGAGCTTCATACGGATCTTCTCATCCCTTCCAACTCCAACCAGCTTATCGCAATATGTCCTCAAGTGGACTCTGGGATCTCCTGTTCCATCAAACATTTTGATCTTGGGAGGTTTGTATCCCTCTGGAAGTTTAACATCTGGCTGAATGCATAGGTCTTCATAATTTAACCCTTCGATACCTTTGTTACCTTCCACGCCCTGAACTCGGCTGGTTAATTTCTTGAGTTCGGAAGCTAAGTTCCTGATAAGAGAGTCTTTGTCATCAGACTCAGGTGAATTTGAGATTGGTTGGTTGTAGTGGGGTACAGTATCCACAAAAATAGGAGTGTTGTGGAGATGGTCATTTGTAGTGTTCAGTGGATCGGGAATGAGTAGTGGAGTGTTGTTGGGAATGTGGCATGCATTGCAGTGTTGGCTATGAGTGGGTTGTATTTATGGTTATGGGGTGTTTTGTGGAGGTGCGGGATTCTGGGTGTTGACATCAGGAGTGGTGAGAGAAAATGACAGGTTCGCCAAATTTCGAACCTGATCCAATTCTTCTCGGAATTTTAACAATTTTTGCTCAAGTTGGGTAGCAGTTTCCTTAGCAACCGGGGTACCCTGAGGAACCTCAATCTCCTTTCTGGCGCTTGGATCTCCCATTCTACCTTTTTTCTTGTTCCGGATAGGACTCGGGGGAGGAGGGGGTAGAGGGCCCTTGGTTCTTGTGGAGTATGACGATGGTGCTAGAATGCACGAACTAACTTTTAGGGAGGGGAATAAAAAAATAAAAGAAAAACAAAAGGTAATAAGTTAGTGCAAGTCATGAGTAAAAATATTGCAATATTTAAACACGTTGTGCGAAAAATGTAAATTGCGTCCTAATTTTGGTGCCTCGTTGTGCCCGAGGTAGGCTTAGCGACAAATAACTTTGGAGAACTTATAATGCTAAATGCCTTATTTTATTGACGAAAATAAGACGAATCCAAAATGACTCTAAATAATAGAAAGTAAAATATCACTATTGGCCATTGGCCTTATTACATTAAAATAAAGAATAAAATGACTCTTAACTACTTGATCCCAGAAGGACCTTCCCCAGATTTGGCATCTTCGTCTCCCTCGAACGGCTTCACCAGCTAGCGTAGTCCTAGCAGCAAATAAGGTCGGGCCAAATGTCCGCCTGCATTTCCCTCAGCGTTTTGACAATCTTTAGTTCTCTTGATGAACTTCCCTTCTAGCTCTACTAGACCCCGCTCTAAATACCCTAGTTGCTTTTGGTGCTGACAGCCATATCTTTCCACTCCTCAATCAGCTTCTTATGGGCTTTTTGTATTTCCTGGTGCTCACTTTCACACTCTCGAATTCTCTTGCGTAGTTGATTATACTTAACCCGTGCTTTAGCGTGCTCGTCAATAATTCTGTGACCTCGAATGAATCCTGGCTAACCCATGCCATTATCTTCTAACCAACCCGAATAGTTCGGCACACAGCGTGATACCTGTCTAGATTAATAGATTCTTTCCCCAAAACGAGTTTGCAGTGCCACAAATGCTGAGCTTGGCATCTATGAGGGCTATCATCATCCTGAAAATCAGCCCTGAAGTGACTTATTTTGTCGACCCTTGGTATGATTTTCTTTCTTTCAGCCTGCCTCATGGCTCGGAAAGGAACGTATGGACAAGTTCCTCTCAAACCAATTAGTATGAGAAATGGTGCATCTCGAGATCGAACAATGAATTCATCCGTGGGGAACCATTCAAACATCCATTGTACCTAGTCTTCTTTTAGATTTTCAAATAATTCTACCCATCCTTTGGCATCCTCTGGCTGAGCGAACATTTTAGGCATCTATTTCATACGCCTTGGCTGGTGGAAGGCGATGTGATCATCTCAATCTCTGCGTAGGATCTCTTGTCGATATTCCCCTTTCTGGAGGTGTTCCATGAGCCAGAGCTGAAGTAATAAGTTGCAACCCTCAAAATGACTGCCCTGTTGCTGACAGTTGTTCAAGGCACGGTATATCTCAGTGATGATCATGAGCACTATGCTGAAAGTTTGCCTACCAATCCCTTCCATCAAAGTCTTGGTTACCATGGCCAGTCTGGAGTGGATCCTATCCTTTTTCATAGGGAACACCATCATTCCCAAAAAGCAGAACATAAAAACGAAGACCCTTCTATGGACATGCCCTAATGAGGTGATGGCGAAATCATCTGAATAGGTACGATATGATTTGCTGTGGCCGTACCTCTCGTATAGATAGTCAAATGGGATGTAAGAGTCTTTCAAACATATCAAGTCTGGGTTCTTCTTTAGTTCCATCATCTTAAGGAAACCCCTTCCTTTGCGATTCTCTAACATAAGCAAACCCGGAGTCTCCCAAGGAATACCAGATAAACCTCCTATTTCTTCAAGCAAAAGAGTCATTTCAAGGTCCCCGAAGTGGGACACGGACTTGTTACTATCCCAGAACAATGTCGCAGCCTCTATGATTTTGTTGTTAGGCTGAATTTCTAGAAAAGAAGGCAAATTCCCTAAGTAATTGCGGACAAGTGTCTGATCACTAGAATGGAGGTCTTTCCACCAATTCAGCAGCCTTGGATGAATGTTGGTTACCATGCCAAATATGGGGACTCCATGCCTCATTTTTTGCAAAACAAAGCGTTAGGCCCTTATCCCCACCAGACTCGACTATTTAAACCAATAATTAGCATAGCAAGCACTTTAGTTCTCCAAATAAATGCATAGAACATGGAGATGTCCGTTTGGGTTTCAAGGAAACCCGTTGGACTTTGGACAAAACTATCTTAATGAGTCATTATGTGGACAACATAACTGACTCATCTAGGTTTGACCATGATGCATGTATAAATTAAACGAAGTGAGGTCGCTATTGAGATATTAGACATGTACCCAACTCAACAGGGAAAGGCACGGAACCGTCGACTACATCGCTGATCGACTGGTTTTACCGCAAATATGCCTTTACCAAATTTAGGGGGTGATAGTATTGGAAGAGCGCAACTACTCATTATAAGCGTTGCTATAGTATTTGTTTGGCACGAGTGGAATATGGTGTTGAAGATGCATTTTACAAGAATGAAACAAATTGACATGTATTTTCACGTTCATACGATAAAGTTTACAATACTTGCTCAAAATTACAACAACATTGACGGGAAAAGCGGTAAATGAAAGTAATCAAAGAAAAAGAAACAAGTCAGTTTCAAATAAAAGCATTAAACAAAAGCAATAAAATAAGGCAATAAAGTCACATATAACATGAAATGGTAAAAGGCTAAAGAATCCCCAACAGAGTCGCAGTGCTATCGACGCCCCTTTTTCTCACGAAATCGGGTTTACGACATTCAGAAAAGACAACTTTGTTCCCGTTTGTGAATTGGGTTTTAGGTTTGTAGAGTCGCCACCTAATGATTATAGTGCATTAGGACACTTTGAGAAAAGAATTTGAGATGAAAACCAGAGATTGGGTAAGGGCTAGAACTTATCTCGAGGGGAAGGTGTTAGGAACCCCTCAAGATCCACTAGTGTGGTTCCCGGCTATGCTACAATTGTGACTTTAAATACAAACAACAAGTAGACAATCAAGCGTTGCAAATACGAGGAAACCTTCACATAACAGTTACAAATAAGAAGCACAAAAGGATTTGAAAATGCCGAAATTTAGAAGGAAATAGTTTTATAATCAAAGAAATGGTATGCGAGTAAAGGGAAGGGGTCGAATAATTGATGCAAGAAACTTAAAAGAAGTACAAGAAGCGGAAGTTGAAAATTGGACAGCTTTTAAAGTTCTAAAAAATAACAAACTAATAAAGAGGGAGGGGGTCCTAGGTTTAAATATCACATGGATCATCCACATAACACCAGTACTCAATTGTAGGCATAGTGTCATCGTGTGATCATCATCTCCATGTCTACCCTTCCCACCCCGTTAAGGTATTAATGCGCGGAATGTTAGCGTTACTTATTGCATGCTATTACCTATCCCATTCCTATCAGTCCCGGAGGCAAATGGACTACTAATCCGAAAGGGAAAGGGGTTTGGGGCTTTTAGAAGTTTTCAAAGGATAAAATGCTAAGGCGTCAACCAAAAACACGTAATGCAAATAGAGGGAAACAGACAAGCAAACATGGCTTAAATGTGCCTCCATAAACCAGCAAAAGTCATAGAGTTTAGCATGTCTTACACGTACTATTTTTGGTCTTAATTAAATAAAGCAACGAGCGGACTGGTTCAACACATATTTTTAGGCGAAAAGTCTACAATAGGCTTACTCGAATGCAGTTGACTAAAACTGACCTGATTGTTAATCCTCTTTGTCTAAGTGTTGGTTAGAACTAGGCATGATATATACTGATTTTAGAAAAAGATGCAAACTGAAAAGGGGTTACCAATTTTAGCAGGACATTACGAGTTCAGCAAATAATATTACTTTTATTCAGATTCGAGATTTCCTATAGGCATGCTTTCTATACATATGCTGATTTTGACATATTTTTAGACGTTAACAAAGGTCCTATGAACATGGTATCTATATGCAGCTCTTATTATTAAACCTACAAACTGTTTGCCTAGCGATGTTTAAGAATGCATAATGCAGTTGTTTATAGACCGTATTTTATATGAATTTGCAGAACAATTAGAAGTTAACCTATAGGCAGGATACCTATGCGCGGACATGCAGAAATTAAGAGTGAGTCCTATAGGCATGATTTCTAGGTGTGAGTTTTTAGAAATTAAGAGTTACCCTATAGGCATGATCTCTAGGTGTGAGATTGCAGAAATTAAGAATTACCCTATAGGCATGATTTCTAGGTGTGATATTGCGGAAATTAAGAATTACCCTATACACATGATCTCTAGGTGTGAGATTGCAGAAATTAGGAATTACCCTACAGGCATAATTTCTAGGTGTGAAATTGCAGAAATCATAACAAACCCCTATAGGCATGATCTCTACCCTTGATGCATAAAAATAAATCCCATTCCCCCTTTTTACTAAGTCCCCAGGTTTATAAAAGTTATTACAACCCAAAGGAAATAAACTGGAATTAAAAATACATCAGAAATCCTCAGCTACATACGAGCGGCCTAATCCAGACTTAATGATTAATAATATGAGATAGAGCCACTTCCGAGATCCAGATTTCCAAGTCTTCTCCTATCTAGGGTGTTTCAGAGATCCAAGGGATTTCAGGAACCCCAGGCAGTGCATACACCCTAGATGTTAATCAGAAATTGAGTTGTGCAGTGTGGAAGGGCCAACCCTTATGTGTCCAAGTTCAGAGGGAGCTCAAGGTCCCACGGCAAGGCTCACATAAGAGGGGCAGAAATTAAGTTCTAAGAATGAGTGTAAGTGCAATAGAAGAGGTAGAGGCTACCCAGGCAGGCTGGTGGTCATGCCCAGCCACAAAATAGACTAGCACACCCCTGACCAAACCTGTTGATCAAGCATTTAGAGAGCAAAGACCTACTGGAGGTCAAGTCATGGCCCGAACAATAACTAGAAATACTGGCAGGCCAAGGCTGTTACTCAACACACACAACAAGGGAATATGGATGGGAAATTGACAAAGCTTAGGGCCTAAAGGGTCCAGTTCATATCAATGGACAATGATTTCAGATACTGCCATGTCTTTGAACAATAACTTAAAGCATATAAAGGAGATATGATGGTTTGGGATTCATAAGGTATCAAATAAATAACACACATCTGACAGAATGTACACATAGATAAACATTAAATTACAAGGGAAAGGGAACATATTACAGCATGCTAGAAACACATGTTGACTAAAGAAACTTGAGCAGAAGTAGACATGAATGACAAACTGGAGTAATTAAAGAAAACCATGTTGTTGTTGAAGCTTCTAAATTAACTAGGACATACTAGTGGAGAAGCAAAGTGCAGAAAAAGTAGAGCAAACAAGAGTCCACAGTCTAGCCTTGGCTTTCAGCCGGCTAGACAAAGCAACAACACAAGTAGCAGTAAAGATAGAGGGAGTTTTAAGTGTAAGAGAGTATTTTGAACTCAGATTGTTCGTCTGTGTTCGTGTATGTTCGTTTGTGTTCAAAGAAAAGGGAGGAGAGTATTTATAGTTTTTGAAAACGAGTGAAAAATAAGATTATAAGTAAAATTAAAACAAACACATGGAAACAATCACTATTCAGAATCAACTAACCCAAGTGATTCCCCTTTAATTAAGGAAACACTACTTAACAGGTATCAGCAGACCAAATTAAGGAAAGAAAATCAGTTTGGGGGCAGATTGATTATTGCCATAAAAAGGGTAGTAAAAGCATGAAGTGAATAATCGAGTCTAAGTATGAAATTGGCTTATTTTTGGGAAAGGATTCAGCAAGGTAAAACATCACAATAAAGGAAGTGAATCAATTAATTTAATCAGATGAGTAAAAATTAGGGCATCATAAGAAAACCTTTTGCAATTAGTCACAACATCAAACAAGAAAGGAACATGGTTCTGCACTTCACTATATAAATAGAAAGGAATGAACAAGCATGTAGTGTTAAACGTGTTGACAAAAAGAAGCAACACAAACATTCAATGGCAGTAAGGGTAAACTAGGGTTCAGTAGTAAGAAAATATTCGAAGCACAGTAGTCAAGCAGGTCAAATAGTGATGAAGACATAGAAGCACGTAAATGGTCTCAGAGTAGGAACAAGTGAGAAAACTTCTAAAGAAAATTAGGGCTTTAACAGTAACCGGGTTTTGCAAGATGGTAAGAACTCAAAATTAAACAAATTAAAAGAGGAAGAAAGAATCAGCAACAAAGAGCAAATGCACATTTAAACAAACAAATTTCAGAACTCGGATAAACTAAAAAGGAATTAGGGTTTTTAACATGCTGAAACAGATAGAAGAATAAACATGAACAAATCATAGCCAAAACATAAACATGTTAAAAATCAGAGATCTTTTGAAAAACTTAAAGGAAAAACCCTAATGAAGTGTTGTTTTTGCAAGAAAAGTTGAAGAACTTTCGAGAACACACTTAAACATTCATGGCAAGTACAGATCTAAAGTAGATCTGAAAGAAAAATCAAAAATCCCAAAGATTATGGTTTCAAAGAACCCAGAAAGGTGAGAAAGGCCATGGCTGGCTGGAGAAAAGTCAGGGATGACTGGAGAAAGGTTATGAATGGAAGTCAGGCAATGACTAGGCCAACATCCTTCGAGATTTGGACGTGAAACCATAGAAGCGAACACCCAGGAGCCAAGAGGGGACATTACACATCTCCAATGGTCATGGGAGGCCATGGATTAGGGCGGGATTGAAAGGCGGCGGCTAGGGTTCATGAGGGCTTCAGAGAGAGTTGAGAGAGAAGAGAAATTCGAGGGTGGCGTTTGGTGAGAAATGATTAGGGTTAGGGTGGGTTATGTAAATTTAAAAGGAAAGAGTGAAATGTGGCCATTGATAATTTAGATCAATGACCTAGATGGAATGGGAAGCCGGGCGGATCGGATAAACGGGTCAGGGGTCGGGTTAAATTGCAATTGGGCTGGGTAATGTGGGTTTTGAAATTGGGTTAATTGGGTTGCCAAATTGGCTATAATTGAAATGCAATTGAGGCCAAATCGTAAATAGCCAATTTTCTCTTAAATTTTTTTTATAAAATAGTAATACAAATTTTAAAAGTAAATTAAGAGTACTGGGTAAATGACTATTATATAAATATTAATTTAAAAATACTGGGATTAATTTTATAAACATAAAATGCTATAAATTACAAGATAAGCTATAATTGTAATTATATGCAATTTAGCTTTAAAATTATCAAACGAATTTGTAAAAATATGCAAAAATTACCTTAAATGCGATTAGCGACGTATTTTTCTATTTAGCTACAGATTTTGTCCGTCGCTAAACCCTGGTTTTTTTAGTAGTGAATAAATAGCTGAAAACTAACTATGCTTGGATTGTAAACAATTGGAATAAAGGTCTAAGGTAATAGTTTCCCCTGTTGTTGATTTCCTTGGTTGTATGTTTCTTATAGCTTTTAATTAGTTGTCTCTATCAATCATGAACTCTCCAACTACCATAAATCTCTCTCAAGCAATTACGATAATTTACTAGACGTACTCTCTCAAGCTACGCTAGCTAGATTCATATTACAGTTCACTTAGATTGCACCCGAGGTATAGTTATCTCTAATCCAACCTCTAAACTCTCGATTATGACTCTCGTCTATACTGCGAGAGTGATGTTGTCCAAACAACTACCTAAATATGCACTCTCTCTCAAGTAGATACATAATAAATAGGAACGGTTAATTGAAGATCCTTTCAATTAACCAAAATCGAAACGTAGTTGAAAAAATAGAGATTAACAACCAACTCAAAACTATATTAATATAACAACCAATTCGTCCCCAACGGGTTTCACCAAAACCTTAGATTAAAAGATTTAGCTACTTATAATAGTATGTAAAACAACAATACTAAAAATCATAAGCAACAATAAAAAATAGGAAGAGGAAGGAAAAACTTGATGAAGAATTCCCCGCCTTGCTCCTATTGTGTTCTTGACTCCCTAGGTCGAATCCTCTGTCTCCTTAGCCTCCTTAGGTCTAAATTGTGTCAAAAGTATGTCCAACCCCCTTAAAATACCGTTTTTCCATGTATGTATACCATGTAGGGTCGGGCCCAAACAATTATACCTTCTCCTACGCGAAAAAGGACAATATTTCATGTCTGGACTACTGCGGCCGTGCGGTGAACCGCGGAAGACACTGCCTCATCCCGCCTCAGCTCGGCGGTCGCGGTTTTGACCGCGTATTTCACCCTGTTCCGTTTGGAATTTGGAAAAACATAAAGCATAAAAACTGTAGCCCTTTCAGTTATCTTTGCAATTGTGGAGTCCAAATGGAGTTCTGAGAAAAAAGTTAGGTGTATTTTACTATACAGTGCACAATATGCCTACTCGAGTCTTCGTTTTGTTGTTTTATCATCCGTTGATCCCCGAATACGATACCGGCTTAATCCCTTGGGCTTTTACTCAAACTTCAATGCTCCAAATCACTTGAATTCATTCCATAACATCTATGTAGTTCGGAATCACTCCTACAAGGCATAAAACACACCGTTAGTACAAAACACTAGCGATTAAAGCGCAAACTCAACTAAAGTGCAGTAAACTAGAGTGTAATAACTGACTAAAATACATAATTATAGCCTATCATCAACACCCCACACTTAACCCATTGCTCGTCCTCGAGCAATCAAACTACACTTTTTTTTATAGACACGACCTTTTTAAACAATTCTACTAACTCATCACACCAAGAGTATTTAAAATAGACTAAGCACAAAAGTGTAACATCTTCACATCAAGATTTGATCACAAGTACCACGCATTATTCACAACTCACCTACTTACTCTAGCATAAAGGTCACTGACATTACCTTTCCTTCATGAATCAAGTTCCCTCACACGACAAAAGAGAGTAGTTCCACACAACAAAATAATATTCATATGCCACAAAAGATGCACCATAAACTTGCCCGTAGTGTACTACTCTACTAATCGAGCTCATTCAATATAGGATCAATTAGGACTTTATTTGGTTGTTATGTAGGCTGTTGGACGGGTAGGATACATTTAGATATAAGAGTGACTATACCTCCCTAAGCACTTTAATACATATACTTTAACATTTACACCCCATACTTATGTCAACCCAAAACTCCACCTTCATATTAATGTAAATTACCCTATTCTTCTTTAAGCACACTTACGTCAAGAGCCACCACTAATCAAGGAATATTTTTTTCACAACAATCCAACTATTTTTTTTCCAGTTCAAGTGGCTCTTCCTTTTTCAAAATAGTGCACCTTTCTCCTTATTCAATTAGTTCCACTCAAAGACAAACCAACTACCCCACGCTTTAACTTTTACAAAATTCATAAAAATTCAAGTGCTCATGAGATGTTATAATGGTTCAAACAGATGGTTCATTCAAACAAATGGGCAAGGCTTGTAATGTGGTTGCCAAAGAAACAAGATTACAGGCTCAAAGAAGTTAACTATGATACATAACAATTAGGTGGGTAAAATATTCATATCCGGCTCAATAAAGAAACGCCTATATCACTTCCAAGATTGAACAAAACTACTATTTCGCTTTGCAAACACAGGGCAAGTTCTAGGCATCAAATGCAATGCACAGAATATAACAAATCCTTACACACACATGGCGCATAACTCACTCAGGATTGGTTTCATAGACACTCTAGTCAAAGAAGTTAAGAAAAGTTAAGATCATACAATTTAAGGTACTTATACAAGAGTCAAAAACTGAGCCTAAGCATCACAACCAAAGTACTCACTATTCTCAAGGCATAACAAAGTCAAGAGATATTGCTTCAATTCAAAACACAACATAATGGCTCCTACTCTAAAAAAAATTAACTACACTCGGTTCAAATAAAACCCTTGGAAAAGAACCGCGGCACAAAGAAAAACCAAGGGGGAATTGCTACACTACCTAACAAAAGAAAATCTTTTGTTTTATTTTTTTTTTAGACTTAAATCCCTCAAGAAAATTGTCCAACAGATCTATCGTCTGGGTAAGTCCAATCTTTGCTATTTTAAAAAAAATTATTCAATTAAACTAACATAACTAAAATAGCATAGAAAGTCACCCGGACAATCTCCTCACCCCACACTTAAAATTGTGCATTGTCCGCGATGCACACCATACTAATAAGAGGGTAAAAGAAACTCCCTGGTAGGCCAAAGGCCGAAACACTAACAGCTTATGAGGTACTCAGACTTCTCCCAAGCGTGGTCCTTCGTGCGGGTACCTCACACTTAGTTCCAATCATTTGGTTTGTTGTTACATCCTTCCAATCGCTTTCCTTTCCATGCTCCTAGAAAATCAAAATTCGACACTACAAAAATAATATAATAAAATAAATAAAATAAATAAATAAATAAAAGAAAGCAATAAAGATGGGTTGCCTCCCAATAAGTTCTTGATTTAACGTCGCGACACGATGCGAATTACTTTTTGCCCCCACCTCGAGCTTATGAATTGAAACCCAAGTTTTGCTTCAAGCTTATGATTATGCTCTCGGGGCGGTGGAATGAATCTAACTGGCCCAAGGAAATAATATAGCTTTTGTATGAGGTATGTAATCCTGACTTTCTGGCAAGAAGAATTCCAGAATATATGTACCTTGTTCCTCATTCCTTGACTCTTCAGTTGGTTCGGATGACTCTATTTCTATATCATCATCCAAACACAATGTGGAAAAATGCTTGGAGTGTGGACCAATGCACTCAAACACATGAACTCCAGGACTTTCAACATCCTCAACATCAATGATACTAGAGTCAACAAAATTTATATCCTCAAAGTCCGTGGTTGGCTCTAGTCTCACTTCTTCAACATTGACATCCTCAAATTGTAGTTGGCTAGGTTGTTGATGTTCTACTCTAACCTCCCCAATTAACACCTCAAATTCATGCTCTTCTTGGCTACTATCCTCAATATTGGCTTGTTGAGCATTAAAAACTCCAACCACTTGACTCAATTGAGCCTCCAACTTGCAAATAGTTGCCTCTTGCCTTTCTATGTGCAATTGTTTCTCATTGTTTTGTTCCATAAGGCACTTTAGCATATCTTTGATCTCCTTCAGGTCTGCATTCCCAGGTTCTTTGTTCGTATTAACTTCACAATAAAAGGTATAACCATCATAGTAAGGGGTTGGGGAAGATAAGAAATATAGCACAACCATAAAAGTGACCATTTTTACCACCACACACATCACACACATATTACAAATAAGATTGAGTTGGTGCACATAACTTGCTCTCAGGAACGATTTGAAAATTTTGCCACGGGTGGTTTCCTTCACAATATGTATGGAGATCAATAGAAGAATTATCTACACCTAAATTCCCATAATTCCAAGATGTCATGTTTCTCAAATCAACAATTATAAAAAAACAAAAAAAAACACAAAAGAAAATAAAAGTTCAAACTTGAATCCTAGCAATATATACAGCTACAACTACACCGTTAGTTCCCCGGCAACAGTGCCAAAATTTGATCACGCCCAACTCTAGTCCTAAAATGGATAATCGGTCGTTGCAAATATAATCCGGTCTAAAAGTCCGGAGTCGAATCCCACAGAGAACTAAGGCTTAGCTATATCTGTTTAATATCACTAAGAAGACAAGATTGAAAATAAATAAATAGCTAATAACTAACTATGCTTAAATTGTAAGCAATTGGAATAAAGGTCTAAGGTAATGGTTTTCCCTCGTTGTTGATTTCCTTGGTTGTATATTTCTTATAGCTATGACTTAGTTGCCTCTATCAATAATGAACTCTCCAGCTACCATAAATCTCTCTGAAACAATTATGATAATTTACTAGACGCACTCTCTCAAGCTACGCTAGCTAGATTCACATTACAGTTTACTTAGATTGCACCCGAGGTATTGTTATCTCTAATCCAACCTCTAAACCCTCGATTATGATTCTCGTCTATACTTCGGGAGTGATGTTGTTTAAACAACTACCTAAATATGCACTCTCTCTCAAGCAGATACATAATAAATAGGAACAGTTAATTGAGGATCCTTTCAATTAACCAAAATCAAAACGTAGTTGAACAAATAGAGATTAACAACCAACTCAAAACTATATTAATATAACAATCAATTCATCCCCAACGGGTTTCACCAAAACCTTAGATTAAAAGATTTAGCTACTTATAATAGTATGTAAAACTACAATACTAAAAATCATAAGCAACAACAAAAAATAGGAAGAGGAAGGAAAAACTTGTTGAACAATTCCCCGCCTTGCTCCTATTGTGTTCTTGACTCCTTAGGTCGAATCCTCTGTCTCCTTAGCCTCCTTAGGTCTAAATTGTGTCAAAAGTATGTCCAACCCCCTTAAAATACTGTTTTCCGTGTATGTATACCAAGTAGGGGCGAGCCCAAACAATTATACCTTCTCCTACGCGAAAAAGGACAATATTTCACGTCTGGACTACTGTGGCCGAGGTCAGGATTGCGGTGAATCGCGGAAGACACTGCCTCATCCCGCCTCAGCTCCGCGGTCGCGATTTCGACCGCGTATTTCACCCTTTTCCGTTTGGAATTTGAAACAACGTAAAAAAATGAAAGTTTTATCCCTTTGCGTTTGGTTTCCAACCATGTATTGTGGAGTCCAAATGGAGTTCTGAGAAAAACGTTAGGTGCATTTTACTAGACAGTGCGCAATATGCCTACTCGAGTCTTCGTTTTGTTGTTTTATCATCCGTTGATCCTCGAATACGATCCCGGATTAATTCCTTGGGATTTTACTCAGACTTCAAAGCTCCAAATCACTTGAATTCATTACATAACATCTATATAGCTGGTAATCACTCCCACAAGGCATAAAACACACCGTTAGTGCAAAACACTAGCGATTAAAGCGCAAACTCAACTAAAGTGCAGTAAATTAGAGTGTAATAACTGACTAAAATACGTAATTATAGCTTATCATCACCTTGCCTCAAGCTGTCCCATCTTCGTATTCTTGAAATTAATACATATGTACTTATAAACGAGTTCCCCTCCTATATAAAGGGGACTCACCCAACCTTGTAGGGGACTGATGTTGCTCCACTTGTCCAAAAATGCAATGCTCTCTCATTCTCTCTCTCTCTCTCTCTCTCTCTCTCTCTCTCTCTCTCTCTCTCTATCTCTCTCTTTTCTTCTAAACTATCTATCTTTATTGGCCCGAGGTCGCTTTAGTGCTTTATCGTTTTCTCTTTTGTTCTTCGTTACTTTGCTCAATATTGATAATATAGAGCCTTGCTTAGTTATATTTTTCCTGTTATCCCTTTCCCGACTGACCTCGATAGCTCGAGATTGGCTTGAATCCCAGCCCCGAGGTATCTGCAGGACAACTTTGCATCCGGACAACAACCCCTTATTGGTTTGATTACTACCTTGCTTAACCCACTTTTCCTCACATTACTTCCCATTTTCAGTACTAACTGCCCTAACAAACTAGCTCGTGAATAGACCACGTATTTTTAGAATTATGTTTACAAATTTAATTGTTGGTGCCATTTTCACGGTAAACTGTTTGGCACCCACCATGGGGCTAAAAATAATAGTGATTATTTTCTTGCTAGTTTTGTCACTCGAACGCACGTTATCTTTCACACTTTTTCTTGCCCAAGATATTTTGATTTCATGTTAATGTCCATCTCGGTAAGAGAAATCGAGAATGATAACACCATAAATCATAGAGGGAATAGTATGGCCATTCCAACGGCTGGCGTGACACCGCAGGACCCCGATAATGCATCTAGATGGATTCAAGAGGATGCATGCCCGCATGCCGCATAGCGAGGCAACGAAGTCTTGTGTATCAATGGTGGCATGCAACATGTTGACCAACAGGAAGCCCAAAAAATCCCGGCTCGGGTAGAATAGGAAGTTAATCTTCATATTATTTTTGAAATGTTGCAGGAATGACATTTGGATATCGCTCGGCTGCAAAGTCGCCCGGAGACACCCAATGCGGTAGCACCGGAAATATCTCCTTATGTCGAACTAGTACCCAAGAAATCGAGCAATGACAGCTCGGTGACCTACCCTGTCACAGTAAGGATGTTGGAGGACCTCCTTGAAAGGATTGAATCATGCTCGTGGAAGCTTTTACAGCGACCGTCTCCCGAAGATACGATCCCGAAACTCATTTCACAAAGGGACAACAACCTCCAAAATATTGGAATTGAGCCCGTCCCCATAAGGAGAATTGAAGAAACTCTCCCGAAAGAAACCATGATATGGCACCACTGCCTGGCACCTGACCTTATGGACCCGCTCATCGCACTAGTGTGGTCCTCCGTGGAAGCACGCGCCATCATCATTAAAGCAATACCAAGAGGGCCCAATGCACCTGAGGCCAAACAAAGAAGAAATAAAGTGTCACGGGAAGCTACTCCCCGCTCGCAAATAGGACGAATGAGACCGCTCCTGGTATCGAGTAGTAATGCAACACAGGCCTTCTCCCAAAGCCTAAACGAAGCATACCCGACGGCTCCAGGGCATTTCAATCAAAGCTCAGTCAGATATTTGGCCAAGGCCTGGTTGGATGCCCGCAACCGACACCAGTCCTGAATCAGGCCCATAGACGACCATCCGGGAACCTCCTTGGGTTCTGCATATCCAGGCAGATTCCCAGCAAAGAAGCTGACACAGAGCAAAGGGAGGCATCGTTCGTATTCCGCGAACAAAAGAAACGACTAGAGGTGCAGCCCGCCTCGTAATAATAAGGCAATAGTCCAAAGACGTACCCTCGAGGAACCCCCTATGGAACCAGATTCAGCAAGAGATAACTGGCAAGAAAACCTTGCCCGATGGCGTATGATTTCAACATTGTAGTACCCAGCATAGTGGTCACCATAAGTGAAGCCAGGAACGTCAGGCAGCTCGGACCTATTCAACTAAAACCCCTCCAAGGAAACCATGGCCCGGCACGGGAACCACGAGGCGCTCGGGGTCACATTCCCAAAATAGCAACAACTATGCTATTCAACAAACGTCTCCACAAAGTATCAGTGAGCGGACAGACCCAAATCCAGCTCTATAGGAGGAAGGAGATCGGGAAAATTAACCTGGCGAGCCACAACATATCGCCACGGCTGTAAAAGGACGGTGACACCCCTCAAAGATCCATAGAGTGTAAAGTGTAAGTGCCCATCACTAGAAAAGGACAGTCCCGAAAAATGCTCCCAAAGGACACCCTCGCGCCCGATGGAAGGGATGCTGAGACTCCACCTCGGCATCACATTAACGTATTGGTAATCGCCTCTTTCATTTAAATTATTTCAAATAAAGCATGTGTTTATGAGTACAGGTGGTTCGGCCAACTATACCGACGATGCCAGGCCAAAACTGATAGAGCAGTCCGGAGCGACATCGCTCTCGCACTGAATCTCTGATAGGTTCTTGATGGAAATTGCCACAATAATCAAATATCTCCCTCTGTGCAACTCGCCCGAGATCGGGCTGGTACGTCGAGTGCACAGGGCACATACGCGTTATACAGACAACAGTGGATACGTTGCCTGGAGGCGACACCGACCCTGCTCTGCCAAAGGGGTGAAACCCCACAACAAATGCGGGACTAAAATATTTAGCTACAAGCGACGTGAGGAGACCCCTCACCATGTGACCCATCGCCGGCATTTCCCTCGAAGGGATCAAAGGGTAAGTAGAACCACATCTTCAGTCAGGCTGGTCGAACATGGCAGAAAGCTGCGTGAGGGCTTACTCTCCAAAACTACGCCTACGCATCCCGCAGAAAGGAAGAACTACTCCGCCCCTTTATCACTTCCTTTCTTTTGTTTTCGCTATCCTGAATGCAGGCAGTCAGCTGAGGCATTCAGTAGTTCTGAACCCCACTTGAAGATCCGAGGTCCCCGCGGGGGCCGCCGAGCTTCTTTCCTCAATCGAGTTTTTAACATGAAGAAGGTTCCACCAACAAGATTATTAGCGAGGCAACTTACCCCCAAGAAGGGAATTCGACGAGATCGCAATCCTCTCTTCTAAGTTCCAATGCGGAATCATATAAACACATCAGATAATCGGAGAAGTTGCACCCATGCGGGCCGAACTCACAAGAATGGGACAACATGTATTTAAAGCATATATTTTCGCCAAGAAATAAAGAATATTTTTTAGGCATTTCATGCTTTGAAGAAGGCTATTTCGGCGTATTCATAGCAAAGACCTCTCTGCCAGATGTATCTCGATATACTCGGGGACTAAAAATATTCGGTGCCCGAATGACCCAAGAGTCGGAACGTCGGGCTTATAAAGCCCTTATAAGGCAACTCCGAGCTCACGAGAAGCGTTCTTCAGGCTTAAACAACTCGATGACTCAAAGACTGTCGCCAATCGCCATGTATTGGAAATCTGAAATTGTAAGACCGTAGTGGGCAGCCTAGGCATTACCAGATCTATCCTCCATAAACTGTAAGACCTCAATAGGCATGGAAAACTATAAGACCTCAACAGGCATGAAAATCCCGCAGTTAGGCTATACGTCACATTTGTAAGAATCCCTAAAGGGCATACCCTCGGTGTAGACACCTAAAACTGCTGCTTGGGATAAAAATGGCTACTGCCGAACACATATGACTACGATCAAACCGGCTGATACAACCCAAAAAATGCAACTCGGGGATGCCCGACTATCATTAAAAAATCCTCCGAATATACATCGGAAAGAACCGGTTAAAACCAAGCTTCCCTCAACAGGTAAAAAACGAGTTCCGACCAACCACGGGTTAGGCAAAAATATTCAAAAAGACCTTAACGAGCGGAAACAAAGCCTAAAAAATGCCCACGGGTAAAAATAGCGAAAGAGCCATTGTCGCCAGCTAAGCAAGCCTACAGGCCTCATATTAAAAGGTCTCTACGACTATGCAATGTAAGAGCCATTATCGCCGGCTTGAAAATTGATAACTTGAGGATTAAAATGCGCTCGAATCGTAACCCGATAAGGAGAACGGATCCAAAATAATTAACTAAGAAATCCTACGGGCAACACATTAAAATGTCTCAACGACTAAGTGGCATAAATGCCACTATCGCCGGCTGGAAAATCAAGAATGATTAAGGGTCAATTACAGCTCAAGTCGCAACGTAACTCGGAGACTGGACCCAAAAATTATAGCATGCCTAAGGGCACGACATAAATGCCATTATCGTCGGTCGGAAAATCACGAAGGATTAGCTCGAGTCACAACGCGACTCAGAGACTGGACCCAAAGTTTATAAAAATGCCTAAGGGCACGACATAAATGCCACTATCACTGGTGGGAATCTCAATGAGACTTGAGGGTCGATTACAACTCGAGTCGCAACGCGACTCAGAGACTGGACCCAAAGATTACAAAATGCCAAAGGGTATGGCATAAATGGCAATACTGCCGGTCGAAATCTTAAGAAAATGTAACGGTCCATTACAGCCCGAATCGCAATGCAACTCAGAGACTGGACCCAAAAACTATAATATTCCCAAGGGCGCGACATCGATGCCACTACTGCCAGCCAAAATCTCAAGAAAATGTAAGGATAGATTACAACCCGAGTGGCAACGCGACTCGGAGACTGGACCCAAAAAATTGCAAAATTCCTAAAGGTAAGGAAGTCTCGTTAGTATTCGAAAGAAGCTAATTAACATAAACTCGCTCATATTTGTAAAATCATAAAATACATTGGATCGTTACTTGAGTGTAACTTCCGATGCAACCATACTTGTAGCCATTGATCATTTTACTTGCTTTCTAGGTTAGTTTACATTTTCGCATTTAGATATAAAACATTTTCAAAAACAAAATTCGTATTGTTTGGCATTGTGCGATAAGTGATAATTTTCTTATATTCCTAATCGCCTACACATTGTTCTCTATGGGATTTGACCCCGACTAATAGTTGGGTAAATTAGGTATCAACAATGATTAGAACACTTTTTATACAGTAGAGGAATCCTATATATGATACAATTTTAATTATGGAAGTAGATCCCACGATTAGCCTAAACAACCGCCCTTGATTTGATCTGTTCCGAGATTTCTGCCATGATCTACAATCAATTACGGATATCTCGCCTTTTTGTTATTGCCCTTTGCTCCAAGTCTTCCCTATTTAGTCTCGATCGCTATTGGCCTCAATCTCGACATGCACCTTATTTCTCAAACTAGTTACCTTTTCCTCATGTTTTGGTCTGATCCACTACGAGGCCAACTTTCAATACAACTCCCTGGTCTCGATAAAATTTCTATGGGTAGGCTCGGTTTTAACTGTATATATATAGTCCCCTCATTTTATGGAATGTAATGAGAAGAAATGAATTGAGACTTCAATTTTGTACCTCGACCTATCATGACATCATCCTCGTGACGTAAGCGACGAAAGTGACTGAAACATCCCATCGATATAGTTCCCCAAGTCATTAATGAGCATCAGTTGGTGGTCGGCCACTAGTTCCTTTGAACCGTCGTTGTGAATCCCTTAAATAGGCCCCCTCTCTCATTGATTTAATCTTTTTCACTTTATTCTAATCTCTTAAGCTTTTATATCTTTTAAGCTCTTCTTTTCTTCGAAATCCTTAGGGTTTGTTGCTACCCCCCTTTCAAACACCAAGTCCAGTCATCTCCCTCTCTCTTTAAACTTATACAAAGATGGTAAAAATGTCAAAATCTATTCCTCAAAAGGATAAAGCCTCTTCGTCACAGTCGGCCAGTGATAAAACATCGGTGGAGCCACGCCCTGATGAGTGTGTTCCATGAGGATATGTAATTACTTACAATTTCAAGGTCGAGAAAACTTCATCAGTTCCTGGTTGGTGCGAGCCAATGTCAAGATATATATACTCGATAACTAAGAGTTCCATTAAGAAGGTAAATAAAGACTGCAACTGGGGAGGCAAAGAGGTGGTGATTCCGTCCCTTGAAGAAGACATCGCCACCCATGTGAAAGGGTTTCTAAGTGTGTACACTTAACCTTCACGCTAGGTCCTCTTGATCCCGTCTTGTCAATTTTTACCGTCAATATCAAATAACCTTAGGTAAAATTCATCCCTCTTTTTGGCGGACTATTATTCTATTTTTATTATTTGCGAGCAAAGTCGAGGAGATGCCTTTCACCCTCTACCATATCACCAACTTGTATAGAGCCCATCTCTATCAAGGTAGATTAATAGGACTTCAGCGTCGGGCTACCAAGATACTTTTCTGTAGCATATATGAGGACAAGGATCGATGATGGACGGGCCGATTTGTACGAGTGAAGACTTCCGACCTAATCCCGACCGAGAATATGCCATTTCCCAAGAAATGGAATATGAAGCGTAAGTACAATCCTACCTACAACTTCCATTTATTGTTTTACTTTATTTTCTTCTTCTCATCGACATCACTTTCTATGATGCAGCAGTTTCTTGGATTCCTGGCATAATTCCTAACCTCGAGAGCTGGGTTCGGAACCTGGCTTCAAACTCTTCGTATAGTGAGCGCTTATGGTATGATTTGGCAAGGGGCCGATAGGAGGCCCAAAATCATGGTAAGACCTTTTTCACGTATTTGATAATTTTACTAAAATGTTTCTTTTCATACACACTTTATTTCCTTTCATACAGGCCTCTAGCAAGATGCTGTCATGAGGCCCCCGCCTGGGGAGGAGGAGGTTTTGCCTAGAACCCTGAAACCGGTAAAGGATAAAAAGAGAAAAATGGTCTCGACGTTCAAGGATCCAAAGCCCAAGAAAAATCTGGCTCATCAGCCAAAGAAAGACACAGTCGCCCTGTCTGCGGAGGTAGTTTAGCATCTAAGAGAGGAAGAAGAGAATGAAGATGATGGCTCCGAGCTGGTGGCCTGAGTGAAGCGGAAAACCAAGGGCCCAAAGGCCTCTGAGTTGGTGAGGGTTGCAGATATTTTACCTCGAACCGAGGGGGTCCTGGAAAAGGACCTAGGAAAAGTCCCCAAGTTGCTGGAGAGTAAAGACATCTCCTGCTGAAATGAGCAATTAGAGGGTATATCCAAAGGGGCCGACTCTATGGCCCTTGAAAATTAAGAGAATGCCCTAAGTGATTCACTCCGGGCAATAGTAATTGGAGACTCGCCGACTCTCCTTGTATTTTCTGAGGAGGAAATTCAGGATCCCAAGCTATAAGGACTCCTGATGTGGAAGGAGCCCACATAGGGGACTACAGGAGTTGAAGATTCAATCGACATGAATGATGTATCGAGTCTCATTGATGAGGCTCAATGAATCGTGAGTCGGGTAAGTCTTAACTACCCTCATTGATATCACACTTGTATTAATTTTTTCTTATCTAATTTCTTTTTTGCTTTCTGCATAGGCCTTATCACTCTATCGAGAGGCTTTTCTAAATCCTGAGCAGAGCTGAGCCAATGCGAGGCCGATCTTCAAAGGCTCACTGTAATGACCCGGCCGGTCATTTCATGATTTACCGCTCTATTTCCCCCATTTTTATTTTTTTATGCATTATTGAGTTGTATTATATGGTATCGGGTTGGTTGTTTTGGGTTCGGACTGGTGTTGGAGTGGTATGAGACACTTAGTCTCTTTTTTGGAAGCTTTAGTTGGAAAAGTCAATAGGAAGTTGACTTGAGAGTAAATGATATTGGAACTTGGTTTTTATGGTTTGGATAGCTTCATGAGGTGATTTGGGACTCAGGAGTGTGATCGGAATGCATTTTGGAGATCTGTGGTAGATTTAGGCTTGAATTGGTGAAATAGGAAGTTTGGCGTATTTCGGTTAGTAGTGAAAATTTGGATATCGGGGTCGGAATAGAATTCCAGAAACTGGAGTAGGTCCATAGTGTCATTTGTGACGTGTGTGCAAAATTTCAGGTCATTTGGACGAGGTTTTGATAAACGTTTTGATCGATTGCAGAATTCGGAAGTTTTAGAATTTGTAGGCTTAAATTCAAGGGTGATTTGGTGTTTCGGCGTTGTTTTGAGTGTTCTGAGGGTTGGTATGAGTTTGAATGGTGATATGTGACTTGTTGGCATATTTGGTTGAGGTTCCCGGGGCTTCTAGATGGTTTTGTGTGGTTGTCAGAAAGTTTGGACTTGGAGTTTTGCAATAGAAATTGTTGCTTCTGTTGTTTCCGCACCTGCGGATTGGGGACCGCAGGTGTGATGATTACAGGTGCATGTAGGTGGCCACAGGAGTGGAAGATTCACTGCACCTGGAGCCCGCAGGTGCGAAGCCTGGAGCGTCGGTGCGGATGTTTGGAACTTAAGTGAAAAACTGCAGTTGAGGCTAATTTGTCGCAGAAGCGGTGGGCAGATGCGGGAAATGGACCACAGGTGCATGATCGCTGGGCAAAACGTATAAAAACATCTTATTCACAAATTTTGCTAAGTTTCTCCATTTTTTAATACGGGAAGTGAGCTAGGGCAGTGACTTTTCAAGGGAAATTGAAGGTTATCAGTTGGGTAAGACACTTAAGCTTCATTACTTGTGTTTATGACCATTTTTTCACTGTTTAATCATCGTATAAGCGGAAATTAGGGAAGAAAATTGGGGGATTAGGGCTTGAAATTGGAGAGATTTGAATGGGGATTTGAGGGGCCATTTGAGGTCCGATTTTGATGCTTTTGGTATGAATAGACTCGTGGGTGAATGAGGATTCTACTGGTGTGATTTTTATCGGATTTCGAGATATGGTCCTGGGGGTCGGGTGTTGATATCAAATTTTTTCCTATATATTTTAGGTATGCATAAATACATTCAAAATAGCATATATATATATATATATATATATATATATATATATATATATATATATATATA
>MU768140.1:61142-90004 GCA_026770625.1 Nicotiana glauca
TATAATTTTTTCAATAATTTTAAGGATTTAAATCGATTTATTTTCTCCACAAATATTCATAAAATCGCCAATAATTATTGTCAAAACTATTGTTATGATGATTTATTCATCTAATTTCTATATTTATGCCAAAATGTGGCTGATCTAATTTTTTTTATGCATTTTTATAGTTACATTTAGTGTTTTTAAGCTAAATTGCATATAATTGCAATGTTATCCCGTTTTAATTAATAAGCACATTTTATATAGAAAAATTATTTTTAGAAACCATTTTATTATTTATTTAAATTAAAATAGGAAAAGTGGATACTTAAATAATAGCCAGATTTGACTTCCAATTGTAGCCCAAATCGGACCCCTCCCCAGTCCAATCTCCTACCCAATTAACCCGATCCAAACCCGGAACCCACCTACCTGGTTGAATCCTCACCGTTGATCTCCCAGATCAACGATCCACACACGCCCTTTCCTTTTTGATTCATAAACGACCCCCTAACCCTACTAATTTCAAATGCCCCCTCTTCCCTTTTCATATCCTCTCGTCTGTCTTCTTTCTCAACCTAACCCTAATCATTGTTCAACCACTACCGCCTTCTCCAGTCATCTTCAGCGACTACCTTTCAACCCCAAGCCTCCAATGGGTCCTCCATCGCCTTTCTCATCATCTCTGAGGCCTTCAAGGGTCCTAGGCCATGCCGATTTGGATCTAAGATTTCTGTTTCTATTGTTTATGGCTTCCCCGGTGTGATTTTGGGCAAAATCACACCACACTTGTTACGATATTTGAGGTTTACAATAGGTTCTTCCGTTTCTATTTGGGTTTCCTTCAAAACCCTAACCCACGTTTGAATCTTTTAGATCTGTGCTATTTTTATGCTTTAAGTCTGTTTTTCCTATGTTTTGTACTATTCTCGAACTTCTTGTTGAAAATCCTCAACTTTAAACTGTTTTCCTTTCTTAAAATTAGGGTTCCTCGGAGTTTCTTCCACACTTGTTTTAATCGACTTTTTCTTTATGTTTAAACTTTTTTCCTCGCATATCTTGAGTGATTATGTGTTCTTAATGATTTTTCAACTTGACTCTGTTAAAAGCCCTAATTTCTTAGATCTTCTTTGTTTTGTTCTGTGTGTTGGTGTGACTACTTGATTTTGTTATGTTTCTGTCGATTACATGCTTCGAACGGGTTTTCTACTGAATCTTTAGCCTACTTGTATCACCTCTGTGTGATTGTTATTCATATTGATTTGTTCATCTCTTGCTTCTTTATGTCGATATGGCTGACCTTGCCTGTTTGATATGCTTGTTCGTTCTTCTATTTATATGTTGCAATACAGAATCATGACTCCCTCTTGATTGATTCTGATTTCCTTTATTAATGGTTTGATTGGAGGATTTTCTTTTAAAGCACTAAAAGTTTTACCTCGTTTGTTTAAGCTAACTAATTTCATTACCTTATTTGCTATGATACTTTATTTCTACTGAGTCGTGTCCTTAATTGGTGATTTATGAATTTAGTCATAATTGACTACTCTATGCTTACTGAACCTTGATTCCTTCCTTATTTAGTCATGTAATGATTTTTTTTCTTGCCTTATATTATATTGAATCTTCCCGTTTGATTTGATTCCCTTAACTTAAGGGAGTATTTCCTTGATTTTCTAACTGATTGATTTTGAGTTCCTCAATTATTATGCTACTTGGATTCTTACCTTATATTACTACCTATTTTCAACTATGAGTACTCTAGTCTTTCATTAAGACAGACACGAACACTTGGGGTTCAAAAACTATCTCTTACTAAAACTCTTTGCTATCTCTTGTGCTATTTTCCACTGTTAGCCGGCTAGATGCCAAGACTAATCATTTGTACTCTCTTGTTCTCTCATTCTGCTTGCTTCTCTCTTCACTGGTATGTCCTAATTTCAATTTTAAGTTTCAAAAACAACATGCTACTCTTATTGTTTCAGTTTTTCCTCTTTCTAGTTTATTTCTACTTGTGGTTATGTTGTGAAACTTGTAGCTAAAAGTACATTACCAGCATGATATTATGTCTTCCCACTTCCTTTAGATTAGTCCATTCCTCTTAATGTGTGTTCCTAAGCATGCCTCATCAATTGTCTTTTATTTACTGTGTACTTACCATCTTATGAGTCCCCAAACCTCTATCACCCATCTATGTGCTTGAGTTCTTCATGACTGGTTTGTGACCATGCCAGTATCAGCTATTTCCGACTATGTCTAAACTAGTCCTAAGACCTTTGCTGGGTTACATATGGCCAGCCAAATGTTCTAATGTGTCCCAAACCCCTGACCCCTGTGTGACCACTGAATTCATTTGGTTATGTAAACTAGCTATGATCCTATCCTGAGGTGCTTGAACTTTGTTCACCACTCCAATCTCTTTTTCAAACAATCTCTGTTGCTTTACTAATTAGTTTCAAAATAGTCTTTCTACTACAGTCTTTTAATAAACATTTTTCAACTTGTGTCTTTTACTTTCACTTTAGTCTTGGTCAATAAGTTCTTCCCCCTCTAGTATGTGTACTGTACTGGGATCCTCTTGAGAGCCCTATGAACTCTGGCATACTGAGGCTGGCCTTTCCATAGTGCACTAGTTCAATTCTTGGTTGCTAAGTCTAGGTGTAAGAATTGCCTGGGGTCCTTGAGACCCTTAGGGAACTTTAATGAACCTAGACTCTGATTTGTCTATGGAATGGAGGCTTGTGAGACCATTGGAGTCTTGGGAAAATTTGGCCTAATTGAAGGCTCCCTATATAATAGCTTCTTGATTTTCCATTTTACTCATGTAATTCATTCACTTGGCTTGTAATAATTTGCAAATAGTTATTTGGGGTATTTAGTAAAACAGGGTGGGTAGATGCATACTTTCTGGATAGTATGAGTAGAAATCCTGCTCTTAGGGCATTATTCTCAAAGTCTGATTGCTTTACTTAAATAGAAAACATGCTCATAGGTTTAATCTTTAATCTGTTTGCTTGGCCTAATAGAAAACATGTCCGTAGGCTTTGCTTTTAAAAAAATCTGATTTCTTTTCCTAATAGAAATCATGCCAATAAGATTTCACTTTTAAGTTGTTTGCATCAAGTAGAAATCATGCTTATAAGGTTCTATATTTTGTCATGTTATAAACCATATTTATAAGTTCCAAACAATCATGTCTCAAATCGGTTCAATAATAGATGACATGCCTATAGGACTTAACTCCGATTAAGTTATAATGAGTATTTCTGTATGTTGCTGCAAATCAATTAATATTAGTAATACGCCTAGAATATCACGCCTATAGGGATTCTATTCGCAATACTATCTGATAATTTAATTGAGTCTAACAAATCAACTTCATTACGCCCAGTTCATTTTTTAAAAAATTGGTCTTATTAAGTGTTAAACATTTCCCGAAACAAGTTCTTTCAAATCTGTCTCAATCTTATTAGATATCATGCCTATAGGTATTAAAGGAGTCTATTTCAAAAACCTATTTGTTCTGCATTAATATAGATACCGATATTATGTATATAGGCAAGCCTTAGGGTGTTTGTTTTGTAACAATTGCATTTCCTTAAAATTGTCCGTCGCTCAACGTTTCTAACAAGCTTTAAAAGAGTCACTAGGCAACTACTAGGTTATAACTTCTAAAAGTTCGGTATGTTTCTGCATATTCACTTAGAGATCCTGCTTTAGGACTTTGATTAATAAAGACCTTAACTGTGTTTGAGTCGTGTTGTTTATGTGTTTGTTTGAGGAGGAAACTCTTATACTCTTAATTGCTCCCATTATGTGTGAAGTCCTAAATATTTTTTGATTGTCGCCTTAGAATTTTTGCCTTTCTAAAACTTAGGGGCATGTCTAGAACCACCTATAGGTAGAGGTCCTAACTCCCTCCAGGACCATTAAGAAGGGACGGGTAGCAGCATGCAATAGGAATCATTGACCAAACACTCGTTTTCCATGACCAATAAGGGGATGAGAATGGTAGACATGGGATATGATGACTACGCGTTAATGTCATGTGTAGCCCCTCATTAAGGAGTGTTTACCGAACATAGCGAGGGGTGTTCCTATAGGATAACCAACCTAGGACCCCCTCTTTACCCGAAACCTCTCTTTAAACTTTTGTTCTTACTTGTTCAAACCTTTATCTCGTCACTCAAGTTATCTAACGTGCTATACTTGAAACTTGTTTAATTTCAATTGTTTATATGGACTAATTTATGAATATAAGTTCTGTCGGGACCCACAGTTGTGGACCAAGAGAGGTGCCTAACACCCTTCCCTCGAGGTTACTTAGAGCCCTTACCCTAATCTATGGTAACACGAACCAACCCAAGAGTTAATCTCTCTAGGTGCCCTAATGCACCATAATCTATTAGGTGGCGACTTTTCCAATACCCAATTCCCAAAAAGGAAATGAGTCATTACACCCCATGAATGTTGAAGCACGAACCTCTTTCCCCATCTAAAAGGGGAGGGAAAAAGAGGGTGCGACAAAATGGCGACTTTGCTGGGGATATTTTTTAGGCTCTTACCATAACGAACTTGTCTTCTACAAATTAGTCCGAGCATGCTTATCCCATACCCTTCTCCTTTATTTGAATTTAACTTCTTATTTTTAAAATCATTTATGATTTCTTTATTGCCATGAAACTGACTTGTCTTTTTGTTTTCCTTTTTTGTAACTATCTTTTCAATACTGTATTATTTTTTCCTATGTGAAAATACTTGACTACATGCTATTAATTGCTACATACATCATGCTTCGCATCATATTCCACTCGTATCAAATCCTATAGAAACGCTTTAATGAGTGGTTGCGTTCTTCCTATTTACTACCCTTAAATTCGGAAAGGCTTATTTTTAGTAAAACCAGTCGATCAGCGGTGCAGTCGATAGTTTCATGCTTTCCCCCTCAAGTTGTCCGCTACTAGTTTAAAACCCCATAGAAACCTTACTCTATATAAATTGTACATGCATCATGGTCAAACCTAGTCGAATCAGTTATGTTGTCCACGTAATGATCCTTTAAGATAAGCCTTATCCAAAGTCCATTGGATTTTCCATAATCCCAACAGACGCAACCACGTTTGTGCATTAATTTGGAGAACTAAATGCCGATATGCTGATCATAAATGTATAAATAGTCGAATCAGGTAGGGATAAGGCCGAACCCTTTTGTTTTGTAGAAAATGAGGCACGAGTTCCCCAGATTCAATATGGTTAGCAACATTCCTCCATTGTTGCTAGATTGGTGAGAGGATCTTTCCTCAAGTGACAAGAAGCATATGAAAAAGTATCTGGGTAACTTTCCTTCCTTGCTAAGTATTGAACCAAACAACAAACTGGTCGAGGCTGCCACCTTATTTTGGTATAGTGAAAGAGTCGTGTTCCATTTCGGTGACATAGAAATGACACCACTTCTAGAGGAAATAGGAGGACTTGCAAGGTTAACTTGGGACAGTCCTGGGCTTTTGGTGCTAGAAAACCTTACGGGCAGGGGATTTCTGAAGATGATGGGGCTGAAAAAGAATGTCAACCTGGTGTTCCTGAAGGACTCCTACATACCTTTCGAATATCTCTACGAAAGGTATGTCCATATCTTGTCTTTCTGCACTTACCATAATGAGATTTCCCTCGCTTCACTATGTCACATCCACCGAAGAGTGTTAGTATTCATTATGTGCTTTCTAGGGCTGATAGTATTCCAGATGAAAAAGGGAAGAATCCACATTAGGTTGGCCATGGTCTCCAAAACTCTAATGGAGGGGATTAATGGACAGACATATACCATAGTCCCCATGATCATAGCTGATATCTATAGGGCCTTGGAGCGCTGTCAAAGAGAGGTCAAGCATTTTAAAGGTTGTAACTTATTGCTGCAGTCATGGTTATTGGATCATCTCCAAATGGGTCGCTATCGTTAAGAATTTCTGCAAAGGGCTTGGAACGACCACATTGCTTTCCATCACCCTAAGCAGATGACCTACATTCTGAATAGATTTGCTCAGCCAGAAAGTTCCAGTGAATGGGTAGAGTTCTTCGATAATTTGGCCGAAGGATAGGTGCAGTGGATGGTTGAATGGTTTCCAATTGAAGAGTTTATTATCAGGTCCAAGGATGCTCCGTATTTGGTATTGATCGGGTTGAGAGGGATATATCCATATGTCCCTATGCGAGTTATGAGGCAAGCAGGCAGAAAATAGGTTGTACCAAGGGTCATCAAGATGAGATACTTCAGGGCAGACTTTCAAGACGACGATGTCCCTTACAAGTGCCAAGCTCAACATATTGCAAAATTATTGTGGAGAAGAATACCATTGAGCCAGACGGATATCATACAGGGTGCGAGCCACTACACCCGGCCTGGATAGGGGACAATCTAAAAGGGATGGTGACACTCGGGACTAGTTGAGGAAATAGAATCATAGATGAGGAAGCTGAAAACCAAGTCAAGTACAATAGGATGCACAAATGGGTTCACGACTCTGAAAATGAGCACCGACAAATATATGAGAAGAACGTAAGGTTAATTGAGGAATGGAAAGAGATGGTGATCACTTCCAATAGGAAACTGGAATACCTAGAGTGAGGAATAATAGTGCTAGAGGGCAGAGTCATAAAAAGGATTAAAAACTGTCAGAATGCTGAAGGAGCTGAGGGAGGACATATGGCCCGAGCCTACTTGCTGCTAGGACTGCACGAGCTGGGGGATCTATATGAAGGAGTCTAGAAGATCGAATCTAGGGAAGGTCCTTCTGGGACCAAATAGATTAGGATTATTTACTTTTCTTAAAATGTAATAAGGCAAAGTGCTAGTAGCAGCTTGTTTTATTATTATTATGTTAGTATCGTTTTTGGATTCGTCTACTTTTATATTATGAAATGTAGCATTTATTGGCATTTTAAGTTCTCCAAATTTATTTGTCGCTAGGCCTACCTTGGGCACAATGAAGCTCCCAAATTAGGATACAATTTTATATTTCGCAATATGTGTTTAGCTACTGCAAACATTTCAGGATCCTTACTAACTTGTTACTTTTTTTTATTATTCCCATCCCCTTTGATTGGTTCATCCATACTGGCCTCATCAGCATATCATATTAGATCTAGAGGCCCTCCACCTCCTCTTCCTCTAAGAAACATAAAGGGCAGAGGGAAAGCAAAGATGGACGATTTAAGTAGAATCCAAAAGAAAAATGTTGAGAACGCAGAGACTTCCGACGGCCGCAGTACTCCTGCCCCGAATGACCTAGTTCTGTGACTGGGGCAAAAGATACTAGAACTGCAAGG
Organism: Nicotiana glauca; assembly: GCA_026770625.1. Classification (NCBI taxonomy): domain Eukaryota; kingdom Viridiplantae; phylum Streptophyta; class Magnoliopsida; order Solanales; family Solanaceae; genus Nicotiana; species Nicotiana glauca. Next base: position 68,448 of record MU768140.1, read on the forward strand.
ACAACTGGAGCAGGTCCACAATTTGGCAAACTTGTCGCTCGCCCTCAATGTTCCTGATATCCACCAATAAAACACAAAGAACCCAGCACCTCCTCAAAACGCACAAAACCAATAGCTACAAAATCCTACCGCACCAAATCAATATGTAACTCTACCTCAAAATATCAATCAACTGCGAATACCAACTCCACCAAAACATCATCATCAACCAATTCCAACCACCACCAAGCACATTCGCAAAAATACACCACCACCTATTCCCGATCCATAAAAATCAACCAATGACCATCACTATACCCAAGTCTCTAACACCCATCAGAGGAATCCCATATACATGGAAACTATACCACATTCTACCCAATCAATATCATGTACACCGGAACCTTCAAAAAAGGACCTTCTCATTAAGAACATGATCGAAGAACTCAAGAAGTTAACAAGCCGAGTTTAATGTATTGAAGGCGATAGAGGAATAGAAGCTTGGACTACGAAGATTTAGGCATACAGCCCGATGTGGAATTGCCAAAAGGATACAAGCCTCCCAAGTTTGAAATGTTCGATGGTACAAGTGATCCTGGGGTTCACCTAAGGACCTACAATGAAAATCTTGTCGGGGTTGGAAAATATGAAAAGATTCGAATGGAGCTCTTTATGAGAAGCCTTAGTGGGGACGCGTTATCTTGGTATATCAGCCAGAATCCCAAGAAATGGTCAAATTGGGTAAGCATGGCATCAGATTTCATGGACCGGTTCAGGTTTAACACAGAGAATGCACCTGATGTCTTCTACATTCAGAATCTTAAGAAGAAACCTACTCATACTTTTCGCGAATATGCTACTCATTGGAGATTGGAAGCGGTCAAGGTCAGGCCTTCTTTGGAGGAAGAACATATGAATAAATTCTTCATCAGAGCTTATGATCCACAATATTATAAGAGACTGATGGTCATAAAAAATCATAAATGTTTTGATATCATCAAGATCGGGGAAAGAATCGAGGAAGGAATCAAGAGCGAGATGGTAGAAAATTTGAGGCGCTGCAAGCCATGAATAAGACACTCCAATTAGGCGGAATATCAAAGAAGAGAGATGTTGGGGTAGTAATGGTGGCCCATGGCCCAAAACTCCATTCACATATCAAACACCTCCATCCACATACCATACACCTCCACCTACATGCCAAGTATCAACACCTACATACCAAGCATCACACCCACATATCAACCTTCATCTCCCCGATATTCCCAACCAGCCGCTAGCCATCACACCTATAATTCTCAACCATCCTGCTTCCAATCACCACCACCTCACCAAAATTAACCAATACCAAGACCCAACTTCGACCGCAATCTACCCAGATAATACACCGCCATTGCGGAGCCCATCGATCAATTGTATGAAAAGTTAAAGGACATAGGTTTGTAAGTCATATTCCCGCTATGGCACTAGAAAATCCATCCCAATAGGTCAATTCGAACAAAACTTGTACATACCACCCAATATGAAAGGGCATACCACTGTTGAATGCCGAACATTGAAGGATAAGATCCAAACACTCATTGACAACAAGGTCATACAAGCGAAGGAGGCCGTGCCTAATATTCGCAACAATCCCTACTTGATCATAGAGGTAACAGTGTACATGTTATAGAAACAAATGAAGAATGGGACCCTGAGGGGTCAATCAGACTTATCCGAGAAGGTGATGACTCTAAAGTTGTAGTTACACTTACTCCTATCATGGTTCAGACTCAGGTACCTATTGATGTTGAGGTAACTGCATCAGTTCCATTCAAGGTGGAAGTAGCTCCGCCTGCAGCCATCTCTGATCCATTTGAAGTAGAAGTGGTAATACCTTTTACTGTGACGGTTTCCACCACAACCCCGTTCAACTCAAAAGTAATACCTCGCCGAGGCTTAGCAAAAAAAGAAGACTAAAATAGAGGAATTTGATGCCGCACAAGGAATGACTAGAACTGGAAGAGTCTATACATCTGAACACCTGGGAAGATCAAGTAAGGATGCCACTGCTAGGCAGCCTGTCACTGAGATTGGGCCGGATGACTTGAAGAGGAAAGTACATGCAAAAGAGTACTCTATTTTTAATCACTTGAACAAAGTCCCTGCTCATATATCTATCCTGTCACTATTACAAAATTCAGAGGCACACAAGAACTCCTTGATGAAAGTACTTAGCAAGGCTTATGTACCCAATAATATCACTAGTGGAGAAATGGCCAACATGGTGGGTCAAGTGCTGGAGAGCCATGAGATTATCTTCCATGAAGATAAGCTACCATTCAAAGGTTTGAATCTCAATCGAGTATTGCATATTATAGTACAATTTAAGGACAAGTTCATTGCTAGGGTCCTGGTTGATGGAGGTTCTAGTCTGAATATTTGTCTACTGGATACCATGAAAAGGTAGGACAAAAGTTTCTATGAAATATAGACCGGAAGCATGAATGTGAAAGATTTCGATGGGTCCTAGAGGGACACGATCGGCGAAATCAACCTTTGTTTGCAAATGAGGCTAACTTGGTTCGACGTTGAATTCTAAGTGCTTAACATACCAGCTTCATATAATCTTTTGTTGGGCCGCCTATGGATCCACGCTGCTGCAGTCGTACCCTCCACACTACACCAAACCGTAAATTTCGAATGGACCATGAGGAGGTAATCATTCATGAAGATGGGAGTAACCCCATCTACACTAGTCAAACCATCCCGAAACCATCGGACATAGAATGAGGCTAGAAGGGGAAACTTATCATCACATTGAATAGATCAATGTTGTTGAAAAGGATAAGTGGTGGAGTAACAAAATAGAAAGCATATTAGCATGGTTCGGATATGAACCCGGCAAAGGGTTGGGGAAGAATACAGCTGAAAAATCATGATACCACTTTTGGAATAAGCTTTCCATCAGGCTGACACAATATGGGGAACTGTAGAAGAAAAAGCATTAGCTGGGATAAAGGATCTATTCTTGGAAGACGAGGACATGGATTGTTGTGCCATAATTGAGGAGGAAGAGGAAGAAGGCCTCACCATTCAGACTGTGGCAAAGGGAGCTATTCTCAGAAATTGGATCGTCGCACCATCCCGAGCCCGCCGAGTCCCTACTTAGCTTGGCAGAATTTATAGTTGTTCTAGACATTTAAATTTTTTTAGCAATTTTGTTTTAAGATTTCATTTTTTCAAAATAAATGCTCGATCCACCAAGCCAAGCTTTGTTTGAACAATTTTCTCAGTTTAATCAAATGCATTTATCCTTTATCGTTATTCATTACTATTTTATACTTTTCCCTTTTACAATGTTATTATTACTTTTCATGATGAACCAGTAAATGTTATATGCAGTGAGGCAACACAATATAAGAATAGTAACTCAGAGGAAGAAGATGAGATACCCGAGGAAATTGTTAGAGAAGTTGAGAATTTTGAGAATAAGCCTAAATCCAACTTGAACGAAACAGAAGCAGTAAATTTGGAAAACACAGAGACTATCAAAGAGACCTTCCCTAGCATTCATTTGTTGCCAACAGAGAAGGAAGAATACATCCATTTTCTAAAGGAATACGAGGATATCTTTGCATGGTCGTATAACGATATGACCGGTTTAAGCATATCTATAGTAGCTCACAAGTTGCCTACCAATCCCATGTGTTCGCCAGTCAAGCATAAACTCAGAAAATTCAAACCAAACATGAGTTTGAAAATAAAGGAGGAAGTTACCAAGCAGATCAAAGCCATAGTTCTTAGAGTGGTTGAGTACAAAACATGGTTAGCTAACATTGTGCCAGTTCTGAATAAAGATGGGAAGGTCCGAGTATGTGTTGATTATCATGATTTAAATAGAGCAAGTCCCAAAGACGACTTCCCACTACAAAATATACATATCCGGATCGATAACTGTGCCAAGTAAGGACTCCAGTCCTTTATAGATTGTTTCATAGGTTATCACCAGATCTGGATGGATGAAGAAGATGCCGAGAAAACAAATTTTTTTATGCCATAGGGTGTATAATGTTACAAGATGATGCCATTCGGTCTGAAGAATGCTGAATCCACTTACTTGAGAGCAAACTTGAGGAAATTTTTTGACAGGCTCATGAGGTACAATTTGAAGATGAACCCCGCAAAGTGTGCATTTAGGGTTCATGTAGGGAAATTATTGGGATTCATTGTCCGTCACTGAGGGATCGAGCTAGATCCGACTAAAGTCAAAGCTATTCGTCGCGCCCCCCTTTTTCCCTTCCCATCGGAGAGGGGAGTCCGGGTTTCGACATTCATGGGGTGTAACGACTCATTTCCTTTTTGGAAATTGGGTATTTGAAGAGTCGCCATCTAACGATTTTAAGGTGCGTTAGGGCACCTATAAAGTTCAACTACAACTATATTTGATAACAAAGATAGGGTAATGGCTTGAAATTATCCTAAGGGGAAGTGTTAGACACCCCTCAGGATCCGCTAATGTAGTTCCCAACCAGATAGTTTTTGTGAATTTTTGCAATTAGAAAATAAACAAGTAAGGCTCAAGTAATTGGGGATTTAAGTTTAAATACACAAGTTTTTTGAAAACAATTAATAAAGCAGGGTTTTTGATAAAAAGAGTTATAATCTAAACATATTTATGAAAATGAAAGGGGTGTCTTAGGTTTATTTGTAATATGTATCACATCAATGTAATAGCCGGTAAGACACTCCTCAAAAGAGGGTATACACGTGGTATTAGTGCACCGGTCATCATATCCATATCTACACTTTCCCGCCCTGTTAAGGTAATTAAAGTGAGGGTTGGTCTCGACCTCTATTGCATGCTGTTACCCGTCCCTTCCTATCAGTTTCAGAGGAATTTTAGGACTAATATTCCTATAAGATGCGGGTTCTAGGCAGGCCTTCAGGTTTAAAGGTAAAAATGCTAAAGTGACATACAAAAACATATAAGACCGCAATTTGGGGGGGAACATTTAAGCATATAAAAGGCTCAGTTATACCTTCGCAAACAGTGCACTTAGACAGCATGACTTATGCATAATTAAGATCTGATTTTAAAAATCCTAAAGCAGGATGTTTAAGTCAGAACCAGATCCATTATATATTCAGAAAAGAAGTCTGAATCAGGGCTACCTGATGATTGTAGTCATCTAGAATGAAATAGAGGCAATTCCAGTTTAAGTAATTACCTATTTCTTGCCTAGGCGTGAGCATGATTCAGTAGTTATTCAGGATTAATAGGACAATTTGGATCTTATTATTACCTAAACACGTTTAGTTGCAGAGATTATTACTAGTTATTCAGAAACTTCGCAATGCAAAACGAGTACCTTACTACCTTCTTCATGAGTCAGTAATTAACTAGGCATTTTTTAACAAAACGCAAATAGGATCCTAGAACATATTTTCTAATATGTACATGCAAATGACAGAGTTCCTAAGGCATGGTTTCTAAATTAAAGAGTTGCAAAATTATTAAGGAAACAACTTCAGAGTAACAGTTTATGTTTTATTTATTCATCCTAGAACCAGGATTTCTATGTTATGGGTACGACGCATGGATTAATGAATGAGATGCTGAAGCAAGAAACATGAATCATAAGAAAATGGTTTCTAATGCATTGCATGAATCCTAAACATGATTTCTATTGCACAACTTGGAATATAAACCTAATAACATGTTTTCTACCCTTAACAACTATAACATGCATATTTTCCTATCCCTTTTCACTAGCCAACCCCATAACTTGTTTACAAATTATTACAAGCCATGTGATTGAATTACATAAGCAGAAATGAAAGAAAATAAGAAGCTACAACCATATGAAGCCTGATCTTGACTTCCTCTCTGATTTATGTAATAATCCACTTCAAATGCCAATACTTTTCCAAAGCCATTATCATACCTGGGTGCTCACAGCCAGATTGCATAACTAAGAGTAAGTGCAGTGTGGAAGAGCCAGCCCTTGTGTGTCCAGGTTCAAAGGGAGCTCAAGGGTCCTAAAGCAAGGTTCACACAAGAGGGGCAGAACCTAATGATATAAGAGTGCATGTGATAGTGTTGGACAGTCACATGAGTTGAGTTGAAAAATAGTTTTAGAAATAACATGTTTGAAGTGAGTTTGTAAAACAACAGAAGAATTGCCTAATAAAACAATTTTTGAAAAGGAAAGGGTGCAACAGCACACACAGAACCAGTTCAGAGAGGAAATCGAGGAAAGGGTGTCCTAATGTCATGACCCAATTCCCTAACTAGTCGTGATGGCACCTCTCGTGAGGACAAGGCCATCCAACAGAACAACAATGCCTATTTCGAAATTATTAAACATAAATGATTAGATAAATACAACTAAATGACAATAATAATCGATATTTAAAACCCAACACAGCCTGACCGGGGTGTCACAAGTCACGAGCATCTAAAGAAGACCAAACACTGCTATAGGGCCAATATATACAAACAAAATTTGGAATCAAAAGATAGAGTCCGATGCCGCGAACGCTGGCGGTCACCTTGCTTAGCTACAATAACAATACCTTCAACCAACTCAAACCCGCTACTGGGTGAATAATACCTGCATCTGCACGCGAGGTGCATGGAGTAAAGTGAGTACTCCAACTCAGTGAGTAGTAAAAGTAAATAATAACTGAGCAGCAAGAAATTACGTAAAACAACCAACATGCTGTATAGAAGCCGGGTACAATTTTCTGAGAAAAAAGTAAAATCTGTGAAATCTTTAGAAATACCTTGGCTTAATTCAAATCTCTTTTGAAAGTGATCTTTTCAATAATTAAGAAAATGATTCCGAACAGTCAGTGCTGATAAGCACAGAAAAATCCGCCCCTCGAGCACAATTACCACAGTATAACAGGTAAAAATACAAGTAAATATGCAAGATGAGCGCATCAAAGTTCGCCCCTCGGGCAATATCTCAAAAATAGTTCCGGCCCTCCGGCATAATTTATGTTCCTGGTCAGTCATTGTTACCTGACCGGTCAGTCATTGTTACCTGACCAAAAATGCATTTACAGTGCCATTGTTACCACTGGTCAGTCATTGTTACCTGACCAAAATGCGTATAACAGTACCATTGTTACCACTGTCTTAAATTTCTCCATTCTAGATGGGTACCCGCGCTCACTCTGGAGGGGCTCCTACAGCCCAAACGCTATCAATAAGGCTTGAAAGCCTGAACATATCAATATGAGGCCTGAAGCCTGATCATAATACACTCGAGGCTTGAAAGCCTCCTCACAATACACTCAAGGCCTGAAAGACTCCTCACAATACACTCGAGGCCTGAACGCCTCCTCACAATACACTCGAGGCCTGAAAGCCTCCTCACATCACTCAACATATCCTCACATATGGACCTCGGCCTCAATCAGCCCAAAAATAATCATAAGCCCCTCGGGCATCAGTAAAACAATAATGTTCAGCTCAAACAATGGTTCAATATCATTTAAAAACTCAAGGTTGAGTAAAACTATAGTTGAGTTCATGAAACATTGTAATTCAAATGGACTGAATTCAAATAATATTTCAAATAGTGAGGAAAATAGTGATGATAGCTCACAATGAGTTCAAACAGTCGGCAATAAGCCCCAATTATGGCAATAAGCCCAAGTCATAGTGAAAAACAACAAGTCATTGTGAAATACGCGTTAAAATCAACAATCGGGACGGACTAAGTCACAATCCCCAGCGGTGCTCTACCCCACGCTCTCTATCCGGCGTGCAAGTCACCTTAATATAGAACTATGGGTGCAAATCCGGGGTTTCAAACCCTCATGATATTATTTACAAGTATTGCTCACCTCGAACTGGTGAAATCTCTAGCCCGCGATGCCTTTGCCCCTCAAACCGGCCTCCACGCGCGTCGTATCTAACAAAAATCAGAGCGAATACATCACAATATGCTAAGGGAACAATACCCAATCGAAAGCAATCGAGAAATAGCAAAAATTTCAAAACTAGTAAAACCCGAGCCCTAGGCTCGCTTCTCGAAAAATTACAAAACTCACATTACCGGATTCCTCGTCTCGCCACGAGTTCATACATACCAAGAACTCCCAAATCCGAGCTCAAATGACCTATCAAATCCCAATTTGAAATATTAAAAACTCAAGCCCTAGCTTTACCCCTTTTTCGTGAATTTCAACCAATTTCCATGTTAAATCTATCAAAATCTCGTGTATTTAGGCCAACGAACTTACCTCCAATCAATCCTCCTTGAATCTTCCTTCAATTTGTCCCAAAGAGCTCTCAAAATATTCGACAATGGTGGAAAAATGACCCAAAATTTCGGATGAAGTGACTTAAAATATTCTGCCCAGTTCTGAGCTTCCTTCATCGTGTTTGCGACCTCAGCCCCGCGAACGCGAAGAACATATTTATTTCATCCAAAATTAATCTTACGCGAACGCGATGCTTTATTCCTCATACATATGCGAACGCGACTCACATGATGCGAACGCGAAGAGCAAATCCGCTGGACCCCCTACTCCTTATACACGAACGCGAGCAGGTCCATGCGAACGCGAAGCACAATATCGTATACATACGCGAATGCGATCCAAATAAAGCGAATGCGAAGAGCAATAAATGGCCTGCCAAAAATCCTCCTACGCAATTGCGACATACCCCATGCGATCGCGAAGGCTTAAATGTCTGCAACACCTGAACTGAAATTCTGCCACTCTTCAACAAAGAAAATGGTCCGATTGACCACCCGAAACTCACCCAAGGCCTCCGGGACCTCATCAAAAAGCACCAACACATCCTAAAACCTCATTCAAACTTGTTCCAATCATCTAAACACATCTAACAACACTAAAATCATCAATTCTCATCGGATTCAAGCCTAAGTTCTTTAAAAACTTTCGAAACACGCATTCGATAAAAACCCAACCAAACGACGTCCGAATGACCTGAAATGTTGCACACACATCACAAACCACATATCGAAGCTACGAAAACTCTCAAAATTCTATTCCAACCCTCGGATCAAAATCTTGCCTATCAACCGGAATTCGCCAAAATACTAACTTCGCCAATTCAAGCTTAATTCTACATCGGGCCTCCAAAATCAATTTCGATCGCACTCCTAAGTCACAAATAAACCCCCGAAGCTAACCGAATCAATGGAAACAACATCCAAACCCGCTAACTCAATAGTCAACATCCGATTGACTTTTCCAATATAAGCATTCCTTAAAGAGACTAAATGTCCCATTTCCTACCAAAACCAAACCGATTCGACTCTAACTCACCAAATGCCGGTGATGAAACATGAAGAAGCAATAAACAGGAAAAACGGAGCAATAACACATGAGACGACGGGTCGGGTCGTCACACCTAAGTCATCGATTTATTTTAAATCCCAAATCGAGGAAATTTGACTTTCCTTTTGAAGTCTACGAACTAGAAATTCTGAATAAGGAATTCTGTTAACACGAGGGAAAGTGTTAGGCACCCCCAAATTCCGTGGTTCCATCACGGTCGCTTAACTGTTATAAATGGCCCATTATCTTATTTTAGTACATGTTTTAGCCTATGGTGAAATTTTTAACATTTAACCGCTTTCATTTATTTTTTTAAAGAAAATTGCAATGTCATTTAAAATATGTCTTGAACCACGTCACATAAATGCATCCGCATTCCGCAACACATTTTATATAACATTGTTGAGATTTGGATTTGGGTCACATAAATGTGCACCCGAGTTTAGGAAGGTAATATATTAAATATACGCGCCTAAAGCAACTACGCATTTTTAAATTTGCGAGGGCCATGGAAAATTTACTAAATGGAACGCTTCGAATTTTAAGAATTTTTAAAGAAATAATGAAACGAGGGCCACACATTTTTGAAGTTTGGTTTGGCGCGGCACACCTCGATTCCAATTAATTCTAACAGATAACCTAGCCAATTTCTTGGCATTACTTCAGTAGAAGAAGATATACTTGGTGCTCTGCCTCTCATTTCTTATACAATCCTAAGTACACTGGCAGAAGACAAAGGTGTGTCAACCTTTAGACTTGAATACCGGATAGACGCACTCGTCGAGCTTCAAAGCTTAAGTCAAAATTAGAAAGCAGCAATTTTGCAAAGTTTTTTTTTCTATTATCTGAAACAAACCTTCTATGTACATATGTGTGCAGAGATACTCATATTAGATATAATAATGTTAGCAGGCCTCAGCTTATATGATAATCAAATAGATACACTCGCTTAGCAAAAGCATTTCTGAAACCTAATTATTCCAGCAATTCAAGCAATTCTTTACCGTGTCAAACTTTCAGAATCTAAGTTTAATATAGAAACAACCGCAAGTAATTCAAAACACCATGTATCCATGAAATTAGGAACAAACATAGCAAAAGTAACTCAGATATTCATTCATAATCAAAGGAGTATTTTAGGCAAACTTTAACATACCTAATTGTAGAGAATCCAGCAGAAACAATGACCAAATAAAGGTCTAAACTGATATATGAACTCAGCTACTCATCAATCGCAACAGTGGCAACGAGCAACCCCTTCAGAAACTCGATTGCATCATGTAAACCAAACGGATTCATCCAACAAATTTGCAAAAAATGAGATATTTGTTTTTTTTTTTGGTTCTGGTTCTTCAAATCTTTTCTTTGTTTTTGAAGTGGGTGGCTGCTCTGAGGTCGTTCTTTTTGGGTGAATTCGAGCTCCTTTTTTGGTCGATTTTTGTGGTAGGGGAGAGCTGGTTCTAATGGGGGCTTATGGTGATCTTTGGGTGGAATTTTACATGGTATATCGTGGTGTCAAGATGAGAGTGAAGTAGAAAAATGGGAGAGGGGTGTCTGATGTCTTTTTTCTTTGTTCAAGATCAGTAAAATGAAGAAGAAGCAAAGAAAAAATGGGAGCTGGGTTTTTGTCTGTCAAAGAGCAGGGGTGAGCCTCGTTATTTCTATATTTTTTGCTCCAGGAAATGCGCCGTTTTGTTTTGTTTTTCCTTCTGAAGGGAAGCTCTACGTAGAGATTAGGTACTATTATATAAGGGTAGGGATTAGATTAGAGGTATGGGCCTAGGAATTATGGACTTGAGAATTATGGGCTAGGTAGAAAAATTTGGGCCTAATTTGGGTACAAGAATTAGCCCAATTCATATTTAAACCCCTCTTTCATTCCTTTTCCTTTGTTTTTTCTTTTTCTTCTTCTTTAATTAAAAATTCAAAATTATATAAAAATATGTAATTAAACTAATTAACTAATTATAAAAATTATAAAAGCTACTTAATCCTAAATTAAAAGTAAAAAAATTAATAAAAGGAAAGAGTGTAAAAATAAAGCATTTTTGTGATTTTTTGATTTTTTTAAAACAAATAATTATTGGGTAATCCTAAAAATATAAAACTAGATCCTAATGCAATGCCCGGCATTTTTTGGTATTTTTTTCATGATTTAAATAAAATTAAACATGAAAGAAAAATGCAACCAATTAATAAAATCTATAAAAATTCTTAAAAATGGCAAATAATTATATTAAAAAATCTATCTTCTTGGATTTTACAGGAGTATTTCATATAGGGCAAAAATCACGTGCTTACAGCTGCTCCTCTTTGCTCGCAAACATGAAAAGTTTTCGAGCAAAGATAAAGTGAGGAATATGAGGTATTTTTGCCCGTTTGAAATTCCATGATAAGCATTCTTTAAAAGTGCCTGATCGAACCGTGCTTCAGAGGTTGCCTACATATCCTTGGCTATAAAGAAATCAGGTCAGTATAGTTCAGGAAGTTTCTGTAGCTGGGACTACCGGGAAGCTGTGATTTTCATTGATGTTGCCGCTGCTTCTACTTGCTGAGCTCCTTATTACACCAAAATGAAAATAAAAAAGCTAAACTAGCTAAGCCTATCAGCTACGAGTTACGAGATTCCTATCTATAAATCTTTTGAAGCTTGATCTTGAGCGTTAGCTGGTTCTTGTGTAGACTCCGATCTGAATCTTGATGCTCGTCAATTGTAGGTGCTAGTTCTTTCTTCAGCTTTGGATCAAGGTGGGACAGGCGATGCTTGTGACTTTAATCTCATTCATGAGTAGTCCGCATCTTTGTCTGCTTAACATTTTGAATTTACTTCTTTTTTTTGTTCTTTTTTCCTTCTTTTCTTTATTCTGGACTAAGGCTCATTCTTTCGGCCACCTCGGATCTTGTGCTTTGAGGTCAAACCTACTCAGATGCCAAAACAAACAAACAAACAAACAAAATTTTTCTGCCCCAGTTTTTATTAGGAAAATTTTGTGAGTTATTTGTGACAAAAGTCTGAACTTATTACAATAAAAGTCAGGATAGTGTATCCTTAGGAATAGGGAATGTAATCATGAATTGGGAAGATTACCAGGTTATGCTGGAAAAATGACCGGGTTTTATCGGAAAAGAAAAAGGGATCCTCGAGTTATGCCGGGGAGGTCCACGGGTTATGCCAGCATAAAAGAAAAGAGTTCCTTGGGTTATGCCAGAGAGGTCCACGTGTTATGCCGGGATGTCCACGGGTTATGCCGGAATAAAAAAAAAAGGTCCTTGAGTTATGCCAGGGAGGTCCACGGGTTATGCCGGGATAAAAGAAAAATGGTCCTTGGGTTATGCCACAGAGGTCCACGGATTATGCCGGGATAAAAGAAAAATGATCCTTAGGTTATGCCAGAGAGGTCCACGAGTTATGCCGGCAGAGAAGAAAAAGGTCCTTGGGTTATGCCGGGATAAAAGAAAAAAGATCCTTGGGTTATGCCAGGGAGGTCCACGGGTTATGCCGGGATAAAAGAAAAAGGTTATGCCAGGGAGGTCTACGGGTAATGACGGGATAAAAAAAAGGTCCTTGGGTTATGCCATGGAGGTCCACGGGTTATGTCGGGATAAAATAAAAAGGGTCCTTGTGTTATTCCAGGGAGATCCACGGGTTATGCCGGGATAAAAGAGAAAAGATCCTTGGGTTATGCCAGGAAGGTCCACGGGTTATGCCGGAATAAAAGAAAAAAAATCCCTAGGTTATGCTAGGGAGGTCCACGGTTTATGCCGGGATAAAAGAAAACAAAAGTCCTTGGGTTATGCCAGGGATGTCCGCGGGTTGTGCCAGGATAAAAGGAAAAAACGTTCTTGGGTTATGCTAGGGAGGTCCACTGGTTATGCCGGGATAAAAGAAAAAAAGACTTTGGCTTATGCTAGGGAGGTCCACGGGTTATGCCGGGATAAAAGAAAAAAGGTCCTTGGGTTATGCCAGGGAGGTCCACGAGTTATGCCGGGATAAAAGAAAGAGGTCCTTGGTTTATGCCGAGGAGGTCCATGGGTTATGCCGGGATAAAAGAAAAAAAGTCTTGGATTATGCTAGGGAGAAAAGATCCTCGGGTTATGAGGCCCTATGTTGGAAGAATGCAGCTAGAGATTGGAGGCCCTATGCTACCATGATTTTGAATTTTTTTTCATTCTTGAATTCGATTTCCTTCTTCTTTTTTTTTTGAAAAAAAAATACAGGAAAGAATTTGGAGGAAACTTTCCTTTTGAGTTGATTATTGCTTTGAAGCTGTTTCTAGCTCTTGCGCATTTTCCTTGGTTGCACCTGCTTCTTGCAAGGCTGCTTTGTATTGCACCTGTTTCATGTTTTCAAATAAAGAACAATTGTTAGTTTGAAACGGTGGTTGGTTTTGTAGCCTTGATGTTTCAATCACTTGATCTCGGCCCGACTTCTTAGATGAAGATCTCAACTTCAACTATTTGTTCCCTGAGGATCGATTTCATTTCAGGCCTTGGAGAACTTCTGGTTTTTCCAGACTTTGCCATGACGGTTGGTCATGTGGGACTTCAGCTTTCAACTTTATTTCGCCTTTGTGGGCCTTTCCCTTCTGACTTGTTGCCTTTTCTTTTTTCTTTTTTCTTTCTTTTTTTATTAAATTCGGAGCATTGTGGAACTTTTTTCTCCTCAAACTTTGCCGCAACAGCTAGTCGTGTGGGACTTAACCTTTTCCAACTTTATTTTGCCTTCGTAGGCGTTTCATTTTTATATTCGTTCTTCCAATTTCAATTTCAGAGCATTTGAGGCACTTTCAATTTTCAAACCTCTGTCAGGACAGTTATCCACGTGGGATTCAACCTTTTTAACTTCATTTCTCCTTTATAGGCACTTCAACTAGATCTTCTCCTTCCAAGAGTTTTCAATTTCAAAACATCAGCTACCATGGCCGGTCGAGGTCGACTTGATGCCCCTGACGAGGCTGGGTTCCTTTCTGCATATTAGCTGTAAAAAATGAAAGCCCTGTAAATCAGTCTTGCCATCTCTTCTTTGCCTCAACTTTGGGATAGAGTTGGACCGAAAGGGATTCAAAGAAAGCAAATAATGGAATGGAGAATAAGTTTAAAACAAGAAGTTTCCTTTTCGGTGAGAGGAAAGAAGCACTTATCTGGAGTATATGCAGACTTCAATGAACATGATATGCCTTTTGGACTGGATGCCTGATTTGTGCAAACCGTCCGACTCTCAGAATGTCATCACAAATTTTGCTTTAAAATTCAAGAAACCTTGCCAGGAATTTGTCGGCGCCGATGGCTGTGAGGATCCTTTTTCAATCAGGGGCGCCTTTTGTGAGTTTTCACAAGCTGGCCTCTCTCATTTCTCTACTTACCACCGCCTTATAGTGCTCTTTGCGAGTTTTCACTAACAAGACTCTCTTATTTTGATTTCTTTGCTCACCATCGCCTTACGGTGCCCGTGTGGGTTTTCACCAATAAGGCTCTCTCATTTTATTTCTCTCATTTTGTTGTATCAGATCCAAGTATCTCTATCTTCCCATTTCGAACCTCTTTGCCAATTGATTAGAAAGACTTGAACAAGGTTTTGGGGTAAAAATGATTTGGATTGAGTTACAAATTTGAAACCTTTTCGGTGAGATCATCACCGAACCATTATAACATCTGCCCTAGTTTCACTTTTTGGGGGACTTTGGATTTTTATTTTGGTGTGACTGTACCCCAGAGAGAGGCTGCCTACGTATCCTTTCGGAATCAAGTCAAACGTAGTTCAAGGAAATATTTTGTTTTTGTTTTTGTTATTTTTTCTTTCTTTTTCCTTTCCCTTTTTCCATTTTTAAAAAAAAAATCATTTTCTAGTCTTTTCTTCCTTTCCTTTTTGTGTCTTTCTTTCCTTTTTCTTCTTCTTATTTTTTATTTTTTATTTCGATAATACTTTCAGATTCTAAAGAGGGTAATCAAAGAATGGGAGCCGGCTCAAAGCGTTTGCAAAAGGCTTGATAGTGTTTGGGTAGCGAGAATGAAAGCCTTCGTCATCCCGACCGGAGAATATTAGAACTATATGGAGGATCCAACATAGTACCTTTTCACTACATTTGCATTGACAGTTGTTTTAGGGACATTTCCTTCGATGTATCCCAAGTACAATGCACTCTTTTGGCAGTACTCTTGTTATAATGTATGTACCTTTCCAATTCTGGAACCAATTTTCCTTCAGTTGTTCAAACTCTTTGTTTTATTTCCTCAAACTTATCTTCTTGGCATTTCGACTCTTGATTCATTATTTCGAAGTCTGACAGTAATTTGGGATCTGGGCATGAAGTCCGCAAGCATTTCATGTTATTGAAATTCGCATTTAACAGAAGTGAAAAGAGAATAAGAAAAATGACAAGATTAAGAAAAGAGACATTCTCGGACAATGAAATATTAATTTCATTTAATTTTTTGATTTTTGATTTTTCAATTTTTTTTCAATTTTGAAGATAGAAGGGCTTACATCGGAAAGTAAGACAATAAAGTAAAACATTCGGATCACACCCTAAGATAATCTGGACGCAGAAAGGACAGCAAGATTGGCTACCGAGACTCCCGTCTGATGGGGAGCTTTCAGGCTTGGCGACCGTTTTTTCGCTTTTCTTCAGTTTCGGCCATGGATGCAATGGCCTTCAGTGGCGTATCACATCTCTCAGCTTCACAAATCATTCCAACCATTGGCTCGGTGTTATGGGCAGGCAACCGATTGTTTATCACATCAGGAGCATCTTCATCCCGAAAAATGATTCTTTCAGCTTCAATCAAATCCTCAACTTCCCTTTTGAGGGTCCAACAGTCCTCAGTACTATTCCCCACTGCTCCAGAGTGGTATTTACATATAGCATCAGCTCGGTGCGAGGGGGACTCGAGGTTCGGCTGGTTCGGGTCCACTAGCTGCAATAGATTTAGCTTGATTAGCTTTTGGAACAAGCTTTAATATGATTCACCAATAGGGGTGAACTCATTCTTTCTGAAAGGCTCTCTTCGACGAGGATTGTATTGGGGATTATTTGGTTGAGGATTATATGGAGTTTGGTAAGGATGAGCATTTCTGGGAAGTGGAGCTCGGTTTTGTGTATAACGTTGTGGTCGTGGGTAGGGTTGCGCGTTCATCACCACATAGGGGTGGTGCCACGGCGTAAGCATCATCTTGAAGGGGATAATAGTGTAGTGGGACAATAGAAGGCGCATATGATTGGCTGAATAACCTGCGGGCCCTCCTCGAGCTTGACTCTATCATGGCTCCCTCTTTAACCCATTCCTGTTCATCAAACCCTCCAATCCATTCTGAGAAGCCTGTGATGTGGTCTTAAAGGCAGCATGAATCAATATTGAGCCTGTTTTTAAACCCTTTTCAACCATTTCCCCAATTTGAATAGCCTCAGCAAACGGCTTCCCCACAACAGGCATCATGTTCTGGAAATAGTCAGCCTCTTGGGCCTGCATAAAGACCGTGAACATTTCAACTTCGTCTATTGGAGGCTTTACCCTCGTAGCTTGCTCACGCCATTTGACAGCATACTCGCAAAAGCTTTCCGCGGTTTTGTTTTTCAAATTAGCCAAAGTGTTTCTGTCGGGGGTGATGTCCACATTATACTGGAACTGGCGAACAAAATCTCGAGCCATATCATGCCACACATGCCAATGAGTAATTTCTTGATCAGTATACCACTCAGAAGCGATTCCGGTGAGGCTTTCCCCAAAATAGGCCATTAGCAGCTCCTTTTTTCCACTAGCACCTCTTAACTGGCTACAATATCATTTCAGATGAGCGACCGTGTCTCCGTGCCCGTTGTACTTCTAAAACTTTGGCATCTTGAAGCCAGCTGCCAAGTGGACATGGGGAAACATATAAAGGTCAAAGTGTGAGACACTTATTTGACCACTCAGACCTTGCATGTTTTTCAGGCTTTGTTACAAGCTCTTCATCTTCTGAGCCATTTCCTCTTGCTAGAGGTTTTTAACAACCTTTTCTTGCTCCGCCGGGAGGTCATACTGCGGAGGTTGAGTGAAAGAGTATGGGGTCACATATGCTATTTCTGACTGAAGTTGTGGCCCCTAAAATGTGAACATTGGAGGCGGTTCCCTCGAAGTCAGTGCCTGGGGGCGAACCACAGAAGGCATACCAGGATCATTAGAGGGCATTGGAGGGTACCCGCATGGGATGAGCGGGTTGAGCACAGGGGCGTTGGTAACCTCACTTGAACTGGGGATCAGTTCAGGGGACCCAGGAATTGCACTTGGTTGTTCCCCACCATTAAACCAGGCGTCCCACATTTGTAATATGCGGAGACACAACATTTTATTCTCTTCAGCAGCTGCTGATTCTAGCTGCAGAATAGCCGATGTCGGGCTATCCTCAGGATTGACGATTGGTAGATTGCTTGCGGAGGCCATCTGTGCCTTTAGATTTTGTGAAAAAGGGGAGGCTAGACTACCAACAAAACCAACCACCAAAATCTGGCTATGTTTCACATCCAACAACCTTGTTAGTTTTGAAACTTTTAACATATAGAAAATCGCACGTTGGAATACAATGCACCTAACAGTTAAATGCTTCTACCGTGTGTTTGAACGGTTACATGTTTCATCTTAGCCTTAACTATCCCTTTTTCACTCCTACCTCTTTTCTTCATTTCGGCATCTCTTTAATCACTCTTGATTTTTCATCTTATTTTTGCCGCTCTTTTATTTTTTGGCACTCTCTTTTCTTTTTGTTTATGTCACTCTTTTATTTTTTCACTTTTTCCTTCTTTTCTTTTTTTTTTTTGTCACTCTTTTTTATTTATTTTTTCACTCAAATAATTTCATGGCTATGATCGAATCTGATGGGCATTGCCTATGCATCATGACCCCGCATGAATCAGATCTGGCGTAGTTCGGGAAGATAGACTAAATAAACTAAATTTTTTTTTGGTTTTTATAAAACTCAGACCATGAAAACTTTAAGCCAAAAGGAAAAAATTTTTGATTTTTTTTATTCTATTTTTTTGATGATTTTTTTTTAAATTTCTTTTGGAAATTTCTACAAAACAAATATGCTTTAAAAGAAGAACGGAAATATTTTTTTTGTTTTTGGATTTTTTATATTGATTTTTTTTTGGAAGAAAGACTTATAAAAATTCTTTTTCTTTTGATTGGAACTTTGAAAATTTCAAAGGTAAAAGAAAAATATTTTTGTTTGAATTTTTATATTTTTTCTTACTTTTTTTAAAGAAAAAAAAATATTTTTGGATTTTGGATGTGCATCTTAATTTTCGAAAGAAGGACTTTTAAGAAAATATTTTGACTTTCTGAGCTTTTTATTTATTTACAAAAGTACTTCTAAAGAAAAGCAAAATATTTTTGGACTTTAATTTCAAAAAAATTTTTATGGACATTTACAAAAGAAAGACTTCTAAAGAAGAAAAAAGTATTTTTTTGGATTTATGTTTCTAATTTTTATTTCGTTTTTGAAAATAATCTTCAAAAGTGAAGGAAACCCCTATTTTGAATTTTAATTTTTATTGATTTTTCTTTTTTCGTATGAAAAACATTAGAAAGAAGGAAACCATTTTTTTGAGTTTAAAAATTACTTTTACTTTTTTTTTAAAAAATTTTCTAAGGGAAGATTTTTAAAGAAGGAACTAATGAAAAATATTTTTGGATTTTTGAAACTTGGGGTCAGAGCCGATGAGGTTTGCCTACGTATCTCACATCCGGTGAGAATCAGACCCGAGTAATTCGGTCGGTTTTATTATAAAAATATGATATTTGACTCACTCTTCTTGAAATACATTTTCTTTTTTTTTCTCTTTTTTTTTTTCAAAAATTCGGTAGAGTTTCGTGAAATTTTCAAATACCGGAATTTTTAGAAACTGAGTAAATTTTCTATCCTACCTTACTCTTGGTTTTTCTATTTATTTCCTCTTCCTAGCCGGTCAACATGCAAGCCGAAACAGATAAATATTCACATAGCACGTAAGATGCATCATGATGGTCTTTATTTTGGGTACACCAGTCATAGACGGATTCAATCCTTGTGTTGAGTCCCCTAAGTCAAATGTACATTATGTAAATAATCGTTCCTGTTAGGGATCCGACATGAGGTTGCGTTATTCTAAGTTTAAAACATGGGATTTATGGTTTAGACTTGGGTTACCCGAGCGGACAACTGGGATCGAGGAGGGGGCGACGTATCGGGAGTACGAAAGTCGGCCCGGCCTTGTTGCTTGCCCACCCCCATCTTATTTGGTATAATTTCTACAGAAAAAGCGGGCCACGCGAATGTGTGCACCATTTTCAGAAGACTCTGATGGGTGGTGTAAGAAAATATTTAAATACAGTTCAAGTAATATCAAAGTGGTAAATGACAATTAGCATATTTAGTCCACAAAATACAACAATATCAACAATAAAGCCAAATAAAAATCACATTAACAAGCTCGAATTCTTGAACCCTGAATCGAAGATTCTGGGTACTTATCCCCAGCACAGTCGCCAGAGCTGTCATACCTCATTTTTCACACACCACCTTGAAGGATAGTATATAAGGGAGTTTTTTTACGTTAAGTGACATTATTCGAAATGAGATTATTTATTTATCAGAGCTGCCACTTGGGATAGTTTATTTGGTGTCCCAAGTCACCGGTTTATTTTAAATCTCAAATCGAGGAAATTCGACTTTCCTTTTGAAGTCTGTGAATCAGAAATTCCGAATAAGGAATTCTATTAACCAGAGGGAAGGTGTTAGGCACCCCTGGATTCCATGGTTCCAACATGGTCGCTTAACTGTTATAAATGGCCTATTATCTGATTTTAGTACATGTTTTAGCCTATGGTGAAATTTTAAACCTTTAACTGCTTTCATTCATTTTTTAAAGAAAATTGCAATGTCATTTAAAATATGTCTTGAACCACGTTACATAAATGCAGCCTCACTCCGCAATACATTTTATATAACATTGTTGAGATTTGGATTTGGGTCACATAAATGTGCACCCGAGTTTAAGAAGATAATATTATTAAATATATGTGCCTAAAGCAACTACGCATTTTTAACTTTGCGAGGGCCATGAAAAATTTGCTAATTGGCACACCTCGAATTCTAAGGATTTTTAAAGAAATAATTAAATGAGGGCCCTGCATTTTTTAGGTTTGATTTGGCATAGCGCACCTCAATTCCAATTAAATCTAACAGATAACCTAGCCAATTTCTTGGCATTACTTAAGTAGAAGAAGATATACTTGGTGCTTTGCCTCTCATTTCTTATACAATCCTAAGTACACAGGCAGAAGACAAAGGTGTGTCAACCTTTATACTTGATATACCGGATAGACGCACTCGTCGAGCTTCAAAGCTTAAGTCGAAATTAGAAAGCAGCAATTTTGCAAAGTTTTTTTTCTCTATTATTTGCCACAAAGCTTCTATGTACATCTGTGTGTAGAGATACTCCTATTAGATATAATAATGTTAGCAGGCCTTAGATTATATGATAATCAAATGAGATACACTCGCTTAGCAAAAGCATTTCTGAAACCTAATTATACCAGCAATTCAAGCAGTTCTTTACCGTGTCAAACTTTCAGAATCTAAGTTTACTATAGAAACAGCCGCAAGTAATTCAAAACACCATGCATTCGTGAAATTAGGCACAAACATAGCAAAAGTAACTCAGATATTCATTCATAATCAAAGGAGTATTTTAGGCAAACTTTCACATACCTAATTGTAGAGAATCCACCAGAACCAATGACCAAATAAAGGTCTAAGCTGATGAATGAACTCAACTACTCAACAATCGCAACAGCAGCAAGGAACAACCTGTATTGGGAAAAAACTGAATTTATATTAAAAATGACATGACACGTGGATTGGTCAAAAGGTCAACAGGAAATAAGTGAGAGATACGAGAAGAAAAACTCAAAATAGACACGGGGTGCAAATTAGATACGTGTCTCGTACCTATATGAAGCATTTAGGTCTAGGTATTCTTAAGGATTCAAAAGACAAGAATCTGGTGATGAAAGATACGGAAAGAGGAAGTTAAACAGGCACGAGAAGCAGTTTAGATACGAGTCCCGTACCAATTCGAATCATTTAGAGTCGATGGATCGAAAGACATCGAAGACATGGATCTGAAGACAAAAAGAAGTCCAAATTCAATATTAAATACCTGATACATTGAAAAATTGGTATTTAATAGGAATGATTGTGTAACGACTTATTTAATGTCATTTATTACTCATAATTGTCTCATTAAATGTCCGTT